>JAGDQP010000999.1:108980-125093 GCA_022664845.1 Lepisma saccharinum | reverse complement strand
AGTTTCACCAACGCTGGTTAAAAAATTAACAATCCGTTAAGCGCATTTAACATCTGATTAGGAGAAATGACTTTCTCCAACAACGGTTAATGCTAACGGTCTGTTAAAGCTCCCGTTAACTTTCATCATCCGAATTTCTGTGATTAATTATTTAACAGTTCGATAGTGATGTTGTTACTCAGAAGTTGGAAAAGAGAAACAAAGGAAAGTAGAACATACAATTACGTGATAATAGAATGAATATATACTTTTGCACACTACAGTTCAATAAGTTTTATCATCGAAAACCATATTTTAATTAAATAAATTACTAAAATGAATGTCAGGACTTGGTTCAATTTGCAATGTTAATATCAGGACTTGGCGTTGGCACTATACGTTGTTTACTTCATGGCGTAATTCGTTAAGGTGTGTTGTTTTGAAGCACTTTATATTTTTGTTACGATGGTTCGAACCCTGGCCAGGAAACATCTTTTTTCCTTTCACTAAACGTAAAAGGAACTTGATTGTGATAGTTATTATATAATATATTGCTTCTTAAATGCTTTTTATACATTAAAATTGAATTCGATCTATTTATGTATTTTGTTAAATTAACGTGACGAAGCGTTCCATATTTTCCGGAACAGTCACGAAATTTAACACTTTGTCTCGCCTCTTTAGAGTTCAGCCGGAACTCTGATTTATCCCGGATTTCACCAAATATTCCCAGAAAGTCTAAATGTATGAAAGGAGGGAATAATTTTATTAAAAATTACAATGCTTTGCGCTAAAATCACTGTTAATTATACTGTAGCACCAAGATGGTAGGGCCTACTTAATAGTTTGTATAGAAATTATACATTACTTTTTAAAAGTAAAGTAACTTAAGTAAATTCAGCTTCCTGAAACTACTTTCTTTCAGGATGCCCAATATGACTTTCCGATTCGGTGTCCAGGATTGGGGTGCGGAAAATCTGGATACCTGATGTGAAATGTAGATACAGAAAAGAAAAATAAACACACAGGTAACATGTCCCTGTGGTCAAGTGACTCAGGCCCATAGCCAGGGTTTCGTTCTCAGGGGTGGGGATTCCGCCAGGACGTTCAGTTTGTGCGGGATTAAAGTAGAAATTTGGAGGGTGTAAGTGAAATTGTGCACGGTTTCTATCGATTTTTGACAGATTTTGTTTTAGAAAGCTGGTGGGCGTTCTCGAGGATTTGGGGGGTGACACTTCCACAAGAAGATGGCCTGGCTGAATCACTACTCAGGGTGCATACTGAGAATTTTTGCTCACCCGCTCATATTTGTACAGGGTTTCGTCGGGACAGTACTTTTTATTGGATTTTAGAAAGTTTCATGGGCAATAATGATAGGGTCTAATAATTATATTTTAGGATTTATCTTTAGACAGTAACACAGTATCCTTCAAGCGGAATTTTTGAAGTCAAAAAAACTAACCAAAATGGCAACATTTTATTCTATGTTTGAAATTCGAAACGCTTCTTCTTTAGACAATGCATTGAAATGTATAATATACTGTAGCCCATTAGCTGGAACAAGTATGTGACATTTCTTTTGGTTTCGAAGTTGATGGATGTTTTCATGTGTGAAATTTTAGTTTGGAGCGAGAGCAAAATTTCCTTATCCTTGAAAACGAAATTCTGCTGAAATATTTAAAAGGTTGTTGAAAACCTAACTACGAACGACGTTTCCATATATGAAAAAGTCAGGGATCTGCCCACGTCAAATTCTCTTCGCCTCATGAAAATCATTTATGTGTGTTTAACCTCATCATGATCGGTGTTCTGCCCAAAAGCAGGTCCTGAAGCGAAGTTCTGCGGCAAGGTGACCGAATGTGGTTTGCAATTGCCTTCCATTGCATGCAGATAAGGTCCTAAAAATAGGACCTACAGTTTAATGTGGACTCCGAACCACTTGTATCGCAAGCAAGAATTGAACCCGTGATCAGGGGTGTGCTGGAGGGGTTCGCGCGAATCCTTTCTTAAATTGTTATATTTGTTACGAAACTTTTGTTCAATAGTTATAACTCTTCTGTTCCGTTCCCTTTGTAAAATTATTTAATTATAAGGCAGCGATATTTACCAACCACTCACTCACAGGAACAACTATGTGCAAAGTAGGAAGTAAAATGATATCTTGAGACCCCCAAAATGTTTCCTGCAACCTGCATTTTGTAGCTTGTGATCCTCCTGCATTTCGTATGAAACTTGCAAAATGGAAATACTGATTAAAAGCATATTGTTACGTGTTTATGTCGATGTTCTCACGGGATCTGGTTGCATGTATGTCTACTACTCTGTTTGACTATTTACATTTCATATATTACAAAAGTAGGTTGAATCCAGTTTTAATGTATCATAGTAAAAAGAGCGTAAAATTTGCTTTCCGCTCTCAGGAGATGGATAAAAGATTCATCTCTGCTTTACTATAATTTATTATGATAATATTTTATTAGCATTCTGTTGGAGATCATTTGAATACATCAAATTAATTTACACACGCCTTGAACTCACACACACACACACAAACATAAACGCCAGCGATTAGTTACCTGATTGCGGACTGCACAATTCATTTGTTGCTAATCCTCGGTTTTTCATCCTGGCAATCAAAATTCGTTCAGCCTATGGGAAATTTGGAAATCAAGTAATTTCTTAACTTAAGCCTAAATATAAGCTCTAGCGTTACTTTCGCGTGGTTCCGTAAGCTTTCTCTTCTAAAAAGGCCCTGTGTTGCCAAACTTTAACAGGAGAAGGTGTTACTGATTCGTCACCCTTTCTCGCAGTTTTCCTTCAATCGGAGTAAGTGGGGAGGGTGGGGGGAGAAAGGAAAATGCGTGTGTCTTGCTTCTTCTTCCTTTCCTGTGTTACGTATTCGTCATTGATCGAACTGGCTTGTAAAACCTAAGCACTATAAAGAGTGTGAGATTTCATGTTCCTCAGGAAGAACACTTTTGAGATACCATGAAAGTAATGGCATGCGATTCTATTTTAGGTACCATTCCTTAATTCTGCCAGGTGGGAAGAGACTAAAGAGAAAACAGAGTGCTCGATACATGAGGAGTTTGAACCAGCAATATTACATCATTGGGGTTATTTAGCATTTATGTATAGTATTGTGTCCATTTCGATATATTATTATATTGTTTCCGTAATCACTTTCTGGCCCCCTAGTGTAATCTCGACAAGTGTTAAGTTGAATCGAAGGGCGCCGATCCCGGGGGGATTTGGGGGTCCTAGCATCCCAAAGTTGAGGTTGACTAGTTCCTAGCATCCCAAATGGTAAGGTGAAGTCGGTTCTCATATTTCTATAGTACATGGTCATTGGTTTTTTTTTCTACTAAGCTTATCTCCCCCATTGGCAAATCTATTTGGTTGATAAATTCCTCCCTGAAACTCGTGTGCTATAGTACTTAGAAAAAAAAAATATATATAAAAATATAAATTTCATCACGTGCTAAAGGAGTTAATTCGTGCATTGCTTGTGTTGTTTCTGGAGTTTCGTGCATAACATCGATAAAAACCATTTAATAAGAAAAGAAAAGCAAAAGGAAAGAAAGAATGAAAGAAAAATGAAAACATGTTTTCTGTCGTTTAACGCTCGGAACGCCAACATTAGGGTTATAAATGACCCATATAGTCAAAATATTATTTTTGTCCATTAGTCATTAAATGGAAGAGTGAAATTCTGTGTATTCTTCACGTACGTGTCAAAAATCTTATGGTAGAAAATAACTTTAAACTCATGTATTCATTGCGTAATAATTTAGGAAAATCAAGCATGAGTCAATTTCATCTAAGCATGGCGTTTTGTCTAATTATTTTTAAATGTCATTTAATATTAAAATAACAAGTTATTGTCGGTTCTAATGATCTCACGTCTCTTTCCAAGCGACCTACACTTTATAATTTCTCAATCAAGGAGCGAAGAAACGTGGACGATGGTGCTTGTGTAGTGAGAAAGACAAGTACTCCGCGTACTGTCAGCAATGTAATCGCTACATTTGCTAGAATCAGAATACAACAGATACGGTGTGCTTTACATATGAGAGTGAGAAAGTAAGGTAGTTTTATTCTGGTAATTTTATATGTAGCACTTTATATGTGTAAACAAGTAAAAGACTCATGGTACCTTCATTTTTGTGTAGCCATGGAAATGGTTACAAGGTTAATATGATGTATTAATTTTTCTGTATTTGTTATTATTTTGTAGTATCTACTTGAAAAAATAAAATACAATAAATAAATACAATATGATGCAATAAACACAATAGAATGAATACACTCTAACTCTTACTCTAAAATACCTTGATTTTTGTACAAGTACTTTATTTGATATGAGAAATATACATGGGTCGAAAATGACTCATCTTGGCGTTCCGTGAGATTAAATTATCCTGGCGTTCCGAGGATTAAGGATCATTTATCATGATTTTGTCATACACAAACACAATTTAAGAAAAAGAAAAAAAGATACAAAAAAGTAAGCGACAAGAACTCACACAAGAGTAGGAGTAGACTTGCACTAGGAGATAAATCTTTCAAACTGCTGTTTGGATTCAATTATTGTTTAAAGTTAATACCGTAATTTTGAGTTTCTAAAACAACATATAAATACGGAAACTATATACAGCGGGTAAGAAAAGTATTTGCAGAAGTTCAACAAACAGTAAAAACAGTCTGTATCACACATAAAACACGGAACATTTCGAAATCTCCTGCTCTTTTATGATAACTTGGATGCCTTAGATAGAATACTATAGAACTAACTACCACTCGATACACATGTAAGGTAACAGGTAACAAGAGAGTGAGGACTACATAAATTCATCGTAAAGAAAGTATTTGTACAACCCAATACTACTCTCGAAATAAATGTTCTAGGTATCCTTTTGTGTACAAGAGCAATCTACCTAGTGTATTGAAGCAATCCACACCGTGTCAGGAAAGCCAAGCTTGTTTGCAGGCCATACTTTAACGTTGGATACATTATAAAGAAACATAAAACAGCGGAATTATTACGGAATAGAATCCGTTCTGGCCAACCAAGAAAACTAACTGCGCGGAATGAAACCTACATTCTTCATTCTGTGAATAGAACTAAAACAAATAGTGTTAAAGATTTGGCTACTTCACTCGCCTAGGATATGCAAGTTTATGTTACACCACAAACAATCCAAAATTCATTGAAAAAATTGGGATTTAGAAGATGTGTATCCAGGGTATGAATACTGGCCACTCCATTAGTAATTACACAACCCCAAATTATAACAGACCACATTTTTACCAGCTGAAGCAATGTTCTGCTTTCTGAAAGCTTCATTCTTCTTTCGCCATACGTCCTGATATCCATCACTACAATACAAGTTTATCTTCGTCTCATCCTAAAAGAAAAACATTTTTTTTCCAAAATTCCAGGGACTCCTATTTATATATTTTTTTTTGGAAAATTAGTACTTCTTCTTTCTGCTTTCTTCTGATAAGTATGTTTTGTTTCTGGCTACACATCATCTGAATCCCATTATTTTGTCACATCTACACATCTGTAACATTAACTTGCATATCCTAGACAACTGAAGTATACAAATCTTTGTCACTAATTCTGTGAGTTTTGTTCACAGAATGAAAAATGTAGGTTTCATACCAGGAAGTTAGTTTCCTTAGTTGACCATAACGAATCCCCAATAATTATTCTGTTTTATGTTTCTTTATGATGTATCCAACGCTAGAGTATGGCTTTCCAACAAGCTTGGCTATGTCTCAGTGTCTTTTACCTTCCGTACGTAATTTGAAATTAAAGTGAGCAGTTCCAATGTTGTTCTACTAACTTTGTTCTCCATGCTGCTTCTTTATGCCTGACACGGTGTGGATTGCTTCAATACACTACGCAGAGTGCTTTTGTACACAATAGGGTACCTAAAACATTTATTTCGAGAGTAGTATGGGGTTGTCTAAATACATTTTTGCGATGAATTTACGTAGTTGTTACTCTTTCGTTGCCTGTTACCTTACAGGTGTATCGAGTAGTAGTTATTTGCATAGCATTCTATCTAACGTGTCCAAATGATCATAAATGGCAAGAGATTTCGAAATGGGCCACGTTTTGCGTGTGATAAGTCTGATTTTCCTCTTTGTTCAACTTGTCCAAATATTTTTTTCCCACTGAAGTGAGACAGAATATTCTTCAACCATGCCTGTCGAGATCGAGAACCGAGAATTATAAGAAGAACAATGTTTGTCCTATAAAGCAGTAGCGCGGCGGAAGGGTGAGCCGGACAGAAAGAGAACCACATTTGGAAAAGTTGAATAATTCCGCTGCATAGACTAACATCAGTTTCTGTTAATTTGTAAGTTTATTTTCTAGTAACAGCAGGAACTTTGTTCTTATTAGTTAGAACATAATATGCTTAAGTAATTTCTTTTATCGTTATAGAAACAGTTATATTCTGTAAAAGCTAGGCCTGGAGAAGCCTTCGTAATGACTATATGTATTTACTATTATACATGTTTTTTTATGAATATATAATATTTGGTAAAATCGGAATTGGATTTGTATCATATGCGCCTTCTTAGGCCCTTATCTGGCAACAAATAAATATCTGATTGCCCCCCCCCCCCCAACGTTTCACAGAAATCGGCGCTCTTGGTTGAACCTCGTCCACTTCAGTAAAAGCAGTTTAAATTCGATTTGTGGTCGATGACTGGTTTCTCTTGCAGCCAGTGATTCTGCCAGACTCCGCTATGATCGGGTTTGAATTTTATTTATGGCCTTTAGGCATCTAAGGCACAGAATGGGAAAGATTAGGGAAAGGATTCGGGAAGGTGTCGGCCAGGGTCTATGTTGAAGGTGCCATCCCGGCATTTGCCTGGTGTGGCTGAGGAAAAACCTGTCAGGATGGTAGGCCGCTGAGATCGAACCCACAACCATGGTACGCCTACGCTCTACCACTATGCTACGGCGGCTTGATCTCTGTGGTGGGGTGCCACCCCCAAATAATCGAGCGCCCCCGAACTAATTTTACGGTAAAAAATCGTTAGAAACCGTGCAAAAGTAAACTTACACCCTCCCAAATTTGACTTTACACCCCCCAAGCTGAAAATCTTAGTGGATCCCTGCTCGTTGTAATGTTATCAAGGATTCTCGGGGTTCGATTCTAGCATATAACGTAGTGGGTCGGAATGCAATTTGTAGGTCCAGTCGTCTCTATCCGTTGGAAGGCAATGGCTAACCTCCATTGACTTACCTTGCCTAGAAACCTCCGGGCCATATACCTGTATCCGGGCACAACACCAATCATTATAATAATCATCGTTAACATTTTTAAATAACTTATTTTGCAGCATAAGAGTAGACAGGTAGGGTGCTAAGGTGCGTTCTCATCGCTCAGTCACTACAAGCTTACTACTGATGTGTGGAAAGCTTTCGTGAGGATGCTCGACGGCAGAACTCGATTGACTGAATTGTTATTAACGTTCCAAGCAGGCTGGTGAGCTTGTAAGGGCGGGCCCTTTCGTAAAATGGGCTCCGTCTCCATTCAAGTGACTCCAAACGGAATTGAACCCGTGACTATGCGCTCAGAAAGCGAACTCGCTAACTTCTCTCTCACCTTCAGGACATCGAACTTACGAGTCCTTGCAGTGCCGATACGATAACAAATGAATCTCAGGGAGTTCGTGTTGGTTTGAGTTAAAAAATGAAAAGCAGAATTAAATTTATTTCTGCACAGACCCCCATGGAAACTGTAAATAAAATTGGATCGTCAACAAAATTCATTATTTCTAAAATAAACATGCATTATTTTGATCATTTATCTAATATTAGAACAAAAATAAATTGTTTCACCACAAACAGCTACATAATCCTCAATATTGTCTGATTTATCACAAAAATCTGAATCCTATTACCTATTTAAAAATAAAGATATTAGAAAAGTAAGCCTAATAAGGACTTCCTATCTTGCCACCTAAATCTAAATCCATCTGAACATGAATTGGTCACTCCTAAATTTATCAGTTTTAGACAGTTTTACACTAAACAAGGGCATCTCAAACTATAAGACGGTGCCGAACACGTACCAGTACTGGTGTGCGAATCTTCGCATATTGACACGTGAGCTTGGTGAAAAGATAAACGGTAAACATATAACTGACCGAACACGTTGCATTTATTGAACGAGGAAATATCATAGGCTTACTATTTGATTTCAGCAGCCCAGAATCAAAACAAAATAATTACAGTTGTGTTAACGCTTCCAATAAACTTTCAATTTCTTCTAAATTCACTTATTAAAATATTGCGCAGATGTGTTTTAAACATAAATACAGAACAAAACTTAATAAATAATACGCTTATTATTTTGTCTTTTACTTTTGATATTGTTCTTTCACTGCATCATTTGAGGTAATATCCCAGCATTAACCTAGTGTGATCGAGTAACCATGGAAAACCCCAGTCAAGATGCTCAGCAGCGGAAATTCATCCCGAGACCTCCTGATTGCAAGGCAAAAGCACTAACGAATGTTCTACCTCGTTGGTATACTGGCAATGGCAATATAATGTTCAGCTGGCAATATAATCACACAATATTAGCAGTGAAAATTCAGTAATATTACTTGGTGGAACGGAGAAAGTACGAATTTCGTACTAAACATTTGAGAACCAATGAACTAAACAATACGCGTATAGCGTAAATAGCCTACCAAGCAACTAGTAGTAGATGCGTTCATATCGGAAATATGAACAAAGCAATGTCAAACGTTGCACGATCTTTTAGTGGTTTTCTTGTAGGAAGATAATTCTGAAATCCTAATTATATTGTACCAGTTATCACTTAACCATTGCCATTTCTGCTTAAGGAATTGATGTAGGGTAGAGTAAGGCAATCTGGTGATATTTTTTACACTAAATATTTTTTTTATAAGAAAGATAACAAAACATTTTTGTTAAACTATATTTATATATATTGGAACCATCCTTCTAGGTAATGTTTTCCACTAGTTTAGTAAGATACAATAAACACACAGCAATTGTTAAAACAATGCAAACAACACTAAAGAGGAAGATTATTTGGTGATACTGGTAGGTTATTTGGTGATAGTGGGAAGATTATTTTGTGATATTATGAATTATTAATCAGAACTTTCCTTAACCCAATGTATATGAAACAAATATATCATTCTGATTCATTAGACGACTTTTCACCAGAGTTTTCATACACGAGTCCTCGTCAATGTCATGTACGGTACATGACAATTTTCATGAAATGGGTGCATGGAAAAGCTGCACTGAATACTGTTTGCGCCATCTTGCTTTTGACATCTTGTGAATATCAAATTCTACATTTCGTATACATCAAGCCATCATCATGCTTGTCTGAACAAGTGACGTTCACTTTCGAAAGTCCTGGAGAACATAAATGTATTTTAATATGTATATAGTTTTAGATAAGACTCACATGTTTGAAATTGATTGAAATACCATAAGGTCTAAAACTTTTCTGCCCTTGAAAAAAATATTACAGATCTTTGTGCACAGAAAATAAAAATTAAATCACTTTCCATGGATTGCACTTAATATTAACGTACTCGTAAATCACAATACAAAGTTTATCTTAGATTTCTGCCCATAACTAATCTTTGCTACAGAGAGCAAGACATTGCACAGATAGTGGATTGGAAATAGATGCTTTGTCATGAAGGTTAAAGTGCTAGTGGTACAAGGTAACCCGAAAAGTTTTCGCCGTTCTAGAGCAGTGATAAACAAAGTGCAATACAGTGGACGGTACGTACCTTTAGGTTTCAAAGTAATCTCCATCAGCATTCAACACCTTTTGCCAACGTTCCTGCAGATGAACAATAATCTTGATATAAAAGTCAGCGGTCTTCGAGACAAAAAAGTCCGTGAGTGCGTCCCGCACGTCTCCCTTATTGGCGAAGGATCTCCCACGGAGGTGGTTGTCGAGGGAATGAAACAGGTGGTAAGCTCTTGGCGCAAGGTCCGGTGAATATGGTGCATGGCATAGAGTCTCCGAGCCAAGTTGCTGAAGGGTCTCCCGGGTCCTCTTTGCCACATGTGGCTTGGAATTGTAGTACAGGACCAGCACACCCTTGCGATTCACCAATCCCGGCTCCTTCTGCCGCAATGCACGGTGCACCTTTTGCAACTGCTGTGAGTAGAGGTCAGCAGTGATGGTCTGACCAGGTGGACGGAGCTAGTAATGCACAACTTGGCGACAAGTCCATCATACAGACAACATAACATTTCGTGGGTGCAGAGGTGGTCTTGAGGTGTGAGGAACAGGGTCACGTGACGGCAACCAATGTCTGGTACGATTGGGAGTGTCATAGAGGACCCACTTTTCGTCACCAGTGAGCAAGCGATCAAACATGGGTGTGTTCAAGTGCCGAGTGTGCAAGAACAAACAGGCTGTCACTCGATGTTTCTTGTTGGCTGCCGACAATGTGTGGGGAACCTACTTGCTTAACCTGTAAGACTTCCCTACCCCATGCTGGTGCAGTCTGATTGTTTCAGCAAAAACGTGGAATCTTTCTGCAACTTTATTACACGTTAGACCAGTGTCCTCCTCGATGGCTGCTTTCAGGGCCTCGTCATCCAACACATATGATCGTCTATTGCAAAGTTCATTAGCAAGGCTCACATCTCCTGAACTGGCTTTCTGGAACCAATGCCTGGCGGTGCGTTCGTTTACAGTATTCTCACCAAATGCCTGGCATATGCGGTGACTTTATGCGGCAGCTGACAGACCCACTTTAAAGTCATACAACAAACACACGCGAACAAGCTGCTTCGATACCTCCATTTCTCTCTTGTACTGGACGGCCTATGACTGTTGTATGTGAGCACCGTGCCTGTATTACTGAAGGTCGATTGTCAGGCACCTGCGTCATTTCGTTTCCTCGTGAGCGCATGATTAATGGGACATCGAAAATGGGAACAATTTTTGGTTACCTTGTAGCTTCGAAACGGAGCGGACTTTTCGTCGACAGGTCTCATAAGAATTATCACCAAATAACCTATCCTTACCCCACAATACTTTCCAAAATTGAACAAAATATGATCAAATTAAGAATTTAGAAAAGACAATGCTTGTAAGAAGTAATTAGATTAACATAAGGGTCCCTAGACCCGTGCGGAGTTAGAACCCCTGACGACTGAGCACTGTGTCCATGCATTAGGACGACCCTGCCCATGTACTTACCATTCACAGGTTATTCATTTATTGATTTTATGGGTATTCAGGCAGCTATGGTCTTAACTGTCGCATGTTTAACGGGTGATGATCCTCGGCGATCATTCTTTCGGGACAAAAATTGGGAAGTTAGAGAGCGTCCAGGGCCCCAGTTTAGGTACCAACCCGACACTTGTCTGTAGAAATTGAGAAAACTCTTGAAAACCTCAATCCTGATTGTCGGTAGCGCGATTAGAATTCACTTCATTCCCGGTACTGATTCGCAATCGATGACTGTAATCGCTCGACACGTCGACTGGGTGAAAGATCTCTAACGAGTTGCTTTCATCGCTGGCATAAATTTTACCATTTAAAATTAAAGCCATATTCGTTTAATATGGATTAAAGTGACATTGTAATGCATATAAAATACTGAAGTGAGTATATTTGTTCCCAGTGTAATTGCCTGATGTACTTTAGTTAGATACATTGAAGTTAGTGTCGGATGTCACAAAAGATCGCTTCTCAATAATGCGTAGATGTTGCACAAGGTACATTTGTAATTTGAAAAGAGAAGTGAAAGTTTTTAAATTTCAGTTGGTTTCGAATAAACCATGTATATTATTTTTAAATAGTATCTTTCAAATAATATATGTCGATTTCTCTACGCAGATAAGATTAAGAAAGATAGAATCAATACAATCACTAAATCTTCGGCGCAGAATTCACAGTATTATAAAAGTGGTTGATGATGAAAGTTCGGTGTAAACCACTTAGTTCGTTTTCTTACGCATTAGTGGCAGTTAATATAGAAGTGTTTTGTGTTTTTGCCTTGTGTTTCCTCACGCTTACCGCATTCTTTCCATACTTATAGTTTGGACATAGATGATGTATGTGCGTAAGTACTTGTTGTGTTTTTTCTTTTTACTTTTGTTTATTTTGTTCATTCAGTTGTAATGGTGCGGCTTTTCAGTGTCAATGTTCGGGGTTTTCTTCTCCATATCAACAAGTGCAATTTCGTCATTATCTTCAGCAATGCCATGCTCACTTTATTTGTATTCAAGATTCGAACTTACTAATTTCGAACACACTTCGCCTTCCACAATATAATGTCTACTTAAAACCTTCGGCTAACAAATTTACAGGTACTGCCATCTTGATTCTTTCCTCCTGGAATGTTGAAGATCATATTATATTAATTCCTGGACGTCTTCAACTGTTGCGAGTTACTGTTAACACTGATCAATGTGTACATGCCCCAACCTGAAGATGAAGGATTATATCTAGTACTTACGCTCCAAACATACCTGGACGAGCACCACTTCAATGTTGATATTTTTCTCTTTGGGGATTTTAAATGCACATTAGACCCTTTTGACAGAACAAATTGTTTCGAAACCAAACCATACTTGGCCGAAAATTTATGCAAATTGTGTGATAAGTTTGATCTTATTGATATTTGGCGACAGTTTCACCCTACTCATTCTCATTTCACTTATTATGGCTCGCAACAAAATTCCCCTATGAGTAGGCTTGATCGCATATACTGTAACCAACCAAGTTTGCGCTTTGTTAGCGATATGAGTCATTTTTTTCCGTTTGCTGACCATGAAGCTGTTCAGTGTGATTTGACATTCCATCGTGATTCTTTTCGTTCTCCCTATTGGAAGCTACCTAACTTTCTACTACAACATTCTGATTTCTGTGATAGTGTGAAAGCATTAATTAATCATTATCATCTATCATGTGTTAATACTGACAATGTTCTAGGACTGTGGGAAGACTTTAAGTCTGAGGTGCAAGTTACTGCTCACCAATGGGAATGTGCTTCACGACTTGAACAGCGAGAGCATCGGCGTGCTCTTCTTGCGCAACGAGAGGCTCTTCTTCGTTCTGGTCTGCACACAACAGAAGACGCAGATGTTTATCATGATGTTTGTGATAAGTTAAAACTCTTTACTGCTCAATGTGCTTCTGACTTCTACTTTCAAGCAAAATATACTATATACAATGATTATAATCGTCCCTCACGAGAATTTTACCGTGAGTTTAATAAGAAACGACGTGCTTTCTGATATTAATATGCTCTGAAGTAATGATGTAGTTGTTACTGATCCTACTGTAATCAGGCATGAAATCCTTCAATTTTTTGCCAATATATATACCTCAAACGATCACGCAGTTGACGCTCCCGATTTTTGGTCTAATTTGCCCCAACTTGCCGCTGATGATCAAAGAACTTGTGATGAGGATATGACACTGCCGTAATTATCGGAAGCAGTTTCACAACTTCGATCTGGAAAAGCGTGACTTGAATGGCTTGCGCCTTGAGTTTTGCAAAAAGTTTTGGTCTACTTAAGGTCCTTTTTTTCATAAAGTTCTCACTTCCATTATCCATAAGTGTGTTTTACCTGTCTCCATGAGGCGGACTGTTATTGGTTTGCTCCCTAAGGCAGGAGATCGCCTCAATATAACCAATTGGCGGCCTATCTTCCTTTTAAACGTTGATTATAAACTATTTGGCAAGGTCATGGCCAATCGTCTTACTCGACTTCTTCCAGAGATAATATCTGATCAGCAATCATATGCTGTCCCGGGTCGCTCAATTTTTCATAATCTCAATCTTCTTCGCGATTGTATTTCTTTGGCTAACAAACATAATCTTCCTCTTGCTATAGCTTCCCTCGATCAGAAAAAAGCTTTTGATTTTGTTAGCTTTTCGTATATTCATCAGGTTGTGTCCACTTACGGTTTTGACCCTATGTTTCGACGTTATTTTTCTCTCTTATATACTGGTGCTCAAAGTTTGGTACGTATTGGCTCTAATCTTACTGCCCCTTTTCCTGTCTGTCGTGGAGTTCGGCAGGGAGATTCCCTGTCTGCCCATTATTTTCTCTTATACTTGATCCGTTCTTACGATTTTCTTTTCCCCGACTTTTCACGTATGCTTTTCATGTCAATCAAGTGCCTATTGATTCTTCCTCATATGCTGATGATGTGAATTTTCTTATTGCAAAGAATGAAGGATTTCCAGCCCTTATGTCTACATTTGATGTATACGGTCAAATATCGGGAGCTATTCTCAATGTCGACAAATCTTATGGTCCCTTCTGTGGTTTTTGGAAATCTCGTTCTAATTCCCCTCTGACTTTTCAGTGGGCCAATGACGACGCTAAATTTCTTGGTATATACTTAGGTAATTCTTCTACTTGGGAAAATCGTAATTCGGACTTACTTTTAACAGAGATTACCAAATTAACTACTCAGTGGAATAGACTCTTCCCTCATCTTTCGTATCGCGGCCGCTGTATTTTACTTAACCAATTTGTTGGATCGAAGTTATGTTTTAGGTTTACTATCTTACAGCCTACGCCAACACTTTTATGACAACTTTCCCATCTTTTTCATACCTTTATTTGGAATGGTAAACACTGGCTACATCCTAATTATCTTTATTTCCCCTTAGTTGAAGGTGGTCTTGGTCTTTCACATCCACTTGCAAAGATATATATATTCAGCGTCTGAAGTTCTTGGACTCCTACATTGATGTCGCATTGCCCAAATACAGTCCAACTTGTAGCTTAATTCATGTTTTCAAACATGTGTCCTCAATTTCCACACTCTTCTTTATTTTTGGTATCCTTATCATCGCTTACTTCCTGGCCCACTTCTCATTCCTTCTATGACAGTGTTCTGGAGGTTTGGAAACTTTTCAATCCAACTGCTGTTAATCAGAAATTTACACTTGACGTTAACCAGCGACGTGAACTACGGCACCACTTCGCGAAAATTAACGAAGTCAGCCGAGTGAGTATCGTCTGCATGCCGAAGGATGACCACGGAACAAAATACGTCGCTGGTTAACGTCAAGTCACTCTCCTTGCGTCGGAGCGGCATTTTTTAAAAATGTTATTTAAATGAAACAGAATCCTATACTCCATGATATTTAATTATGCAGTATTTTGATAATACATTTGAAATGAACTAATTCTGAATACCACCGGCATTTTTTTAACCTCTTAGGTATGAAGAAACTGCTGTCTGGGTTTATTTTTCTGGTTAACTGCTTGGCGGGCTGAGGGCTCCTTTTCCTATATTCTAGCGGGAGAATAGTCGTTCGTTTTCCTATATTCTAGCGGGAGAACAGTCGTTCGTCGTGTTGTTTCTTGTAGTTTTTAGTGGATTTAGTGGAGCTTTATTTTCTCTTCGTATTTAGTGTGTTTTTGTGTTCGTATTTATAGTGCGTTGATGTGTGAGTAAAGTCGATCAAAATGAACGAAATTAAACAGCATGTATGTTCAGAGTGTGTAAAGAACTATGACCATAACAAATCACTTAGGCGTCATGTTTCGAAAGCACATCCGAATAAATTAAACGAAATCGCGCCTCCTTTGAAGACCCAGAAATCATTTGCTTATCAATGCCGAAATTGTGATAAACAATTCAATCACCTTGAAAATTTCAGATATCACAAACGCAAGTTTCATGCAGAACAACCAATTAAGAAAAATCACCTTAAATGTGTTCTATGCACTTTTGTAACGGACGGAGAAAAAAAATTGCACGAACATTTTGCGTTATAACATGCTCTTACAGTGGAATCACAAGAAAAGCAGTTTCCATCATTTCAGAGTTTCATGGAGTGGAAGCAAGAAATTGAAAAAGAGACGCTCACAAGGTACGTAATAAAACAACAGAAATATTGGAGCAAGTATCTAAAAAGCAAAATTCTGACACTTCCTTAATAACCCAAAAACAAATGGTTGAAGAACGCATCAGAAATGTCCTTCATAAGATCAATACATCAGAAGAGGTGCAACTTTTGAATAAAGCAATTGCATCTTTTGAAGCGACGTTGGAAGCAGTGCATTCCCATAAAGCTTCCAAATTACTTTCGAAATCCACGACAGCGAAGAGAAAC
>JAGDQP010000999.1:79788-108580 GCA_022664845.1 Lepisma saccharinum | reverse complement strand
CTTTTGTAACGGACGGAGAAAAAAAATTGCACGAACATTTTGCGTTATAACATGCTCTTACAGTGGAATCACAAGAAAAGCAGTTTCCATCATTTCAGAGTTTCATGGAGTGGAAGCAAGAAATTGAAAAAGAGACGCTCACAAGGTACGTAATAAAACAACAGAAATATTGGAGCAAGTATCTAAAAAGCAAAATTCTGACACTTCCTTAATAACCCAAAAACAAATGGTTGAAGAACGCATCAGAAATGTCCTTCATAAGATCAATACATCAGAAGAGGTGCAACTTTTGAATAAAGCAATTGCATCTTTTGAAGCGACGTTGGAAGCAGTGCATTCCCATAAAGCTTCCAAATTACTTTCGAAATCCACGACAGCGAAGAGAAACATAGAGAAACAGAGAAAACTCTTTTCGACCAAGAAGAAGAAAGTTACGCATAAGCAAGGGATTACAAAACCAAGTTCAAGTGAAGTACAGGATATTGCAGTATCCTTACTGTTACACCATGAGTGAAACAAGTGAACCGGGATAGACTACATTGCAATGTCATGCTCTTTTGGTGCGTGCGTGTGTGTGTGTGTGTGTTTTGCTTGAAACTTGCGTTTTAAAACTGAAGCCGAAAGGTGATGTATATATATTTTATGGAGTGTTTCCTTTGGAACTTGCGTTTTAAAAGTTTTATTTAAAATATGATGTTATGTATAATAATTCATCTGGAAACTCGTTAAAAAAAAAGAAGAGAGAGAGAGGAAACTTCAGTTGAAATGTGATGTGTATATTTGGAGTATTTCGCATGATCGAACTTCACTACTTTTTTTAACTCGCTTCCTCCCACTTATCTGTATCTCATCTGGGAATTCAACGCAGCCTACGTTATAACCTCAACACATGGATTCCTCGGTATAAATAAGGTAAGTGTTTTTCATTTCAAATAAATATAAACTTTAAAAATTTTGTTGTTTTTCCGTAAACATTTGCGCGTTAAGAGCCCTCACTTCTTTTCGAGGATGTCAGATTTGAGTGTGCTGGGAGCGGGGAGAAGGGTAGTGTAGGTGTGGCCACTCGTCTATCAGTCGAATTCGTCCTGTAGTGTTTCCACTTTGCATTAAATATCGTTATCGGTACTTACACATTTTCCTTTTGTTTTGTCATTTGTTAGGAAAGTTCTACCACACACTCATAGGTGACGTATTCACACAAAAGATACTATAAATTTCTTACTGTCCTTCTTCCACAAGTCACACAGAACGTTAACTTTCTCATCGAATTATTTTTTTCCCCTTAGATAATTCTCTCATATCAGATATGGCAACCTTGAAATTCCGCCCAAAATAGTTCTCATCAATAAAGCGTGTAAACTTCGGTTATAAGTTATTTTGTTTAAAACTTTTCCTGCTTGAAAACAATAATAGTGAACTTAGCTTTCAGACATCCCTACAGACGTTGATTCAGTATAAACGATGAATCCTATACTTCTGGGACTGTTTTACTGCAATACTTCCGCGATGCTTGAATGGCAAATGGAGTTGCATTGCAGTCGACTTTGGAACGCTGGAACGTCGTGCCACTCTGCAACTGCACACAAGAGAATATAGTAACCTTGACACAACACACACACACAACATGTAAACATAGGTTCGTCTCTGAAACGCGCGCGCAAACTTTTGAGACTTGACAGACAGATTGTAAAATTATCCCCACACTCCACAGTGCATTGACTCGGTTTCCAGCTGTGGAGGAGACCCTTCAGTTTGTCAATTCGATGTTTAATTATTACTTTTATTAATTAAAATTATTTTTCCTACGCTTATCGGAGGAAAGTACTAATGACAACTGTTACATACAATTTAATCTATGTAACAAAAAAGAGCACAACGATATCTCATATGATAAGAGAATTAGAGCTAAAATATTACCATGTTTTTAAATGGCAATAGCGAGCTTGGACAGAATGCAATAACTCCTTTTAATTTGTTCCGTGGTCATCCTTCGGCATGCAGACGATACTCACTCGGCTGACTTCGTTAATTTTCGCGAAGTGGTGCCGTAGTTCAAGTCGCTGGTTAACGTCAAGTGAAATTTACTTGGTAACAACTACAATCTCTCCCTCTGCATGCTTAATGCCCCTACTTTACCTCTGTTATTTCTGAAAATAATCAAATTGATTGGCATCATCTTAAAATACACACAATCTCTGATCTTCAAGTTTCTCCTGGTGTTTGGAAATCTTTAGACTCTTTTGATCTTAATCAGCTGCACACTCCCCGGGTTCGTCTTCTTTCATCCTCTCTGTCAACTATAGTACAACGATGTATCTCTCTTCTCACTTCCACCTCTGCTCATTCTAGTTTTCAATTTTAATTTTTGACAAATTCTCGTGGCTTGCGCTCCCTTTTTCCTATTCAACTGAAAATTCTTTTACGCTTCCTCCTCTCGAAACTCCTCCATCCTCGACCAGTACCGGGTACCAGTGCTTTCCCACCGCCGGATTGTTACCCTGTCTCTTCTATTCAATGGAATAAATTTCCTTCCGTGAACTGTTTTTGGTGTTCTTTACATCCGATATGTGATAATGACCATTTAGTATTTCCATGTTCCGTTGCTACCAAATTTTGGAACTTTGTTTTTATTTTTAACTCTCAACTCCTTCCTCCACATCAGTTGCAGAACTATTCAATATATAAAGGATTTGTCGGTTCACAACCTGCTACTCAACTGTCCAATAATTTGCTTGTCTTGGGTAAGAGTATTATATGCTCACATTCCAGTGTTTCTTTTTGACGATTTCCCGCCTATCTTCAGTACCGCGTTATTTTTGGGCTCATCTTCGACAACGTCTGCTCACTGAATTTTATCATTGTAAAATTGTACGCTCATTAAATGTTTTTAAAGATTTTTGGGGTCTCAACGAAGTGCTTTGCACTATTTTCAAAGATGAGCTAGTGTTTAAGTTTTAATTTAATTTTATTTGTATTTTGATGCTTGTTTAATTAATTCATATTTTTGTTGTTTATATTTCTTGTAAGTTTGTATAGTTTTTAATAATAATTTCATTGTAAAATTTGTATCTCGTAGTTGTAAAACCACTTATTGTTCAAATAAACGAAATCTATCTATATAAAGAAATAATTCATCCAGTCAAGGTGTACGGCACGATACTCGCTTCCTAAACTCACCTTGACCACGCTGACTGAAATTGGCCACCTGGATGCTTAACGTAAAAAACATAATTGCTTAGTCGGGTAATAGCCCAGTCAACAAAATGTCCAATAAGGAAAAAATTGTTGGAAAGCTGGAACAAATTTTTTTTTTCATACAATGTCCCTAACAACGTGTTAATTTTGCATCCTTCTACCACCCTCTGTTTTCGCCGTCATCTTGAAAAAATGAAGCCAAAGAAACAATTTATTTTGTAAATGTATAGGTTAAAACACTTTAAAGCAAAATGTGTTTTTACAAAAATTGATCTACATACAATTCTCTACAAGAAACTATAATATTTTCCTTTCAGGATGCTCCGTTTAGGCGCTAGTTCCTTCAAATTTTTCCAACACCTTTTTGTAACAGAAAAATTCTATGCTAATTTTCTCGTCTGACAATTTAGTCTCACGCACATTACAATGGATTATTACTAGTGCAACTGGTGCAAAGATAGAGTAAGTTTGGAAGTTATTTTTGACCCATGTTTCACCCAATATTGCGGTTATTTGTCAGTGTGTTGAATTATTTGCATTGAAATTTCAGAGCAAGCGATCAATCTTAATATATAGTTCGTAGCAAACATTATTTACAGAGAAGGAAGAAAAATTGTAATTGTCTTCTTATGGAAGTTGGTTTGTGGCCTACTTGTAATTGAATTATGTTTAATAAGGGCTGTTACGTATTTGTAGGCCTGACATATCCAGTAATCATATTTTAAATGAACTACCAGATCTTCCACCTAATGCTTAAGTAGGTATTTGAATAATTGATGTGTTAAAATGTGTGCAAATATTAATCTTAACTGACTATGCATTTTGTTGCTTGTGTGATGTATACGAAACACACTTTGGGACTGTGTGTTTACATTGTTGGGAACTTAAAGAATTATGAACTCAGCTTTAAGTATAATAAAGAAACACACTTCAATACACTATTGAAGAACGATATATAAGAGAATGACAACTATATTCTGTGTGTATTGTTAGTTTGCTTGCTTTCAAGTAAGACTCAAATTGAGAAGTCTGAAGGATAGTTAACCTAACTGTGACTAATCTAACGCTATGTATGGTAATATTGCGTGAGCTTATGCATGCGAATATTAATCTAACCTCCATTGGAAATGTACACTGTTATTTACTTGTGTTTGTTACAAATAAAGCTAAGCTATTTGTTGTTGCATGTTTTATGTTCTACTATGGTTCTGCATGACAAGTATCTTGAAGGACTTTGGCACAGTTGTATGCTTAGGATAGGTTAAGTACAGATGCAGTTCTGATACATCTTTAAATGCATGCTACGCAATCAGTAAGTACTGTAGAGTACAATACTATGAAGTTAGTAGAGTCTTATTACATTTGTGTTTTATATTTCTTTTCATTGAACTCAACTCTTTTTAAAAAATATATTTAAAAGCTAACAATGGCGAGGAGGATGGAATTTCGAAGTCACGTGATTTTTCCTATCTGAACTAAGCTATTAATTGAAACAAATAGTGCTTTTTGCATGTGCATATTTATAATATTGACAAAGTAAGCTAATCAGTAATAATGGCTATGAGTAATATGGCATTCAAACCTTCCAGTAGAGACTCTATTGAGAGCACATCTAAGCAAAAAAGGATGTATCAGCAAGTTCCAAGTGCCAGTCTTGCAAACATTGGTGGGTAAATAAAATGACCAATAATATACGTTTTGCATGCCGAATATTCAGAGTTAAAACGAAAATCTTTAGAAATAATTCATAAGCGACAACAATAAGCTGTGAATAGAAATAATGTTTATTCTATTGACAGTACACCATGTTTAATACCTATATCAACTAATGCAAAGGAAATTTTATCGGAAACTGATACCGGAAGCTGCGTAAATCTTATGTCCTTTTATGTTTTTCATGATCTAAAATTAACTCCTGCACACGTTGTGTTGCAAGTAGTAAATGGGCAAGTTTGAAACACAATAGAAACTGTTGCGTATATTGCTAGGTAGGAAATCAATCAATATCTCTTCATTTCCATATCGTAAATAGTTCTTTGCGTCATACATTATTAAGGAGAACTGGTAGGTTGGTAGTAGTGCGATTTGGCCAGATTGGAGGAATACTTTCGGTATAGACAATCAAATGGAAGTTCAGTTAATTTGTATATAAAAAGGTATAATATTGTAAGAAACATTTAATCAATCAGTGTGGTGATGTTTTCGATAATAGTATTAGCACTCTAATCAAAGATTATAAAGTCCATGTATCGCTTCATCAACACGCAGTTCCCATATTTAGAAAATATTATCGAATTGCTTATAGCTTAGATGCAAATGGCAAGGAAAGCTTAGAATAATTCCAAGAACAGGGAATTATAAAACCAACATTATATTCAGAATGGGAAACACCCATTGTCGATGTTCCGAAGAAACAAGGTTCTGAATTTTGTTTGTGTTCGGACTTCAAAGTGACAGTTAACAAATGCTTAAAGAATATGACGTATCCCTAGCGAACACTTGAAGACATATTGGCTAAATTTTAGGGCGCAAAACATTTTTGGTTCTAGACCTGAATGAGGCCTATCTCCAATTAGAATTGGATGAGGAGGCACAAATATCTTTGTGTTAAATACTCCACGAGGTCTTTACAAAAACAAAAGTTTGCCATTTGGATTATCATCGTCCCCGTTCATTTTTCAACGGTTTA
The DNA here is from genome assembly GCA_022664845.1 of Lepisma saccharinum. NCBI lineage: Eukaryota > Metazoa > Arthropoda > Insecta > Zygentoma > Lepismatidae > Lepisma > Lepisma saccharinum. The sequence goes on along the minus strand of JAGDQP010000999.1, from coordinate 102,696 downwards.
TGGAAGAAACCTTAATAGATCTTCCGTTTGCACTTAGACGATGTAATAATAGGAGGGTCAAACATAGAAGTGTTATGCTAATACTTGTGCAATACTGGATAAATTTCGACAGCGAAATATAAAACATAAAATAACTAAATGTTAATTTTTTGCTTTAATTGTGGCATATCTAGGTTACACGATTTCGTCATCAAGAGTTAAACACCAGTCGGCTATTATGCAATGCATAACAACAAATATATCTTAATTATGTTAATTCGTAGGAATGACTACGTATTTTCAGAAGCATATCCCACATTTAACATGACATCACCATCTGCTGCACGACTTGTTAAAAAAGACAGTGAGTGGGAATGAACGTCTGGTTATCAATCCCAGCTTGACCAAATACAACAACTAATTGTGAATAGCAATGACGTGCATATTTTTAACCCAAAGGAACCAGTTTTCTTGTTAACGGACGCCAATCCCTACGGGGTAATACGTTTAGTGACGGTAAAAGAATTCTATTGCATGTGCTTCAGCTAATCTTTGTTAGTGCGAACAGAACTATTCTCACTTTGAAAAGGAGTATTGGCATTAATTTAGGGGGCACGCAAATTTCACAAATATTTATATGGTAGACATTTCACCATTGTCACAGATTATAAAATTTTAAGTTACAACCCAATTAAATCGAAACTTCGAAGAAACTCTCTGCACATCAAATTTTTACGACACTATACAGTGGCTCCTGGACTACATGGCCTCTTACCAAAGAAATCGACTGCAACTAACTTTGTTGAGTTAACACATTTTTAGCTGCACACATACATAATTAAGTTCAAGTAGACGTAATTTATACAGACATTTCGATAGCCTTTGATGTCACTAGTTACGACATTCTTCTTAACAAGCTTGTGACGTTCAGCTTCTCAGAGAAGCTTCGTCAGTTAGTAGTGTCTTGTCTGTGCAATCGTAAACAACATATAGGATACAAATATATTATAACCAAGGAATATATTGTAAATTCTGGTGTGCCACAGGGATCGAACCTTGGACCTCTTTTGTTTCTGTTATTTGCAAATGATTTATCTGATGTAATAATAAAACTTTCCAACATACTTCTGCTTGCAGATGATTTAAAAATCTATTGCAGTATTTCTTCCGAATCGGATGGTGTAGCTTTACAAAACGACATCATTGCAGTCTGCAACTTGTGCAAAACAAATACATTGTTATTAAACACTACAATATGTTATACGAAAAAAGGAACCATTTGAAATTCGAATACAATATTAATTATACGCCATTGGTCAGAGTAGATTCTATTACGGATCTTGTAGTGACCACATCAAGCGCATTATTAGTGAAGCTTACAGGAACCTCGAGTTTGTAATGAGATTAGGAATTTCACTAATATTGATGTAAAACTTTTACATACAGATATAATACGCTGCAGTAATATATTATCCTAATACATGGAAGAATACTCGACGAATAGAAATTATACAATCTAAATTTGTTTGCTTTTAGACTTACAAAGAAACAGGAATATATTCTAAGTTCGAGTACTTGGATGTAGCAAACAATTACACATTATCATCTCTGGAAAATAGAAGAGGTAATTTTCTACTATCTTCTCTTCACAGAATGTTACATAGCAAGATTAATTGTGAAAGTTTATTGTCAGAAATAGGGTTGTAAGTCCCACACAGACTTACTCAACCCCACGATGTAGTTTTCCACCTTCCGGCCCAAAGAACTAATGTATTAGATATATCGCGTATTAGGTAAATGTGCTCTTTATATAACTGTATTGTTAAAACGTATCCTGATATAGATATATTTAATATAAATGTAAATGAATTTCATTCATATATAAATTAACCAGTTGTTTATATAGAATGTCACAATGAATTTCCAAATGTGTAAATTGCGAAAGTGTGTGCGTAAATATGTCATATATGTTGAACACTGCAACTAAGTATCTAACCTGTCATGTTCAATAAATAAATAATTTGCCATGAGTGTTTTTCACCATAGTATTAAAAAAAATTCACGATATTTTAAAAGGAAATACTAACTGCATTCATATTTATAACTTCTCTAAGTTTTGTCAAAAACTTGTTGAGAAATGAAAACAAGGATTATTTGAAAACCCATATGAATATATATCGTAAAGATTTTGTCTTATGGGTGCCTTAATTGCCTCCATAACGCCCAGTTTAACTGAGTCTGGTGCCGTTACTGAATAATTTATTATTTGGTAGGTAGAGACGGGTAGAGCAAATAACAGGATCGGTATTTGGATTTTATCTCTTCACCTTTTATTAAAAAATACAAGTCCACAAAGTTAATAAAAAGAGTCTTCCGTACAAAACTATTGAGACTTATTGTTGAGCTACATTTGCATCTCATTTTCCTTTCTCTTAAACAATTCCTTCGTTTGTTGTTGACGTTGGCCCAGGCAACATTGCCTGGCTGAGAAAGAAGGCCCTCATACTCGTAGCAGCGTAGGGCCATAATGAAAGAAAGTCCCGTCCCTTAACGGATCTGGACTTGTGGAGTTTTGCCTATCCCGTAGCAGATAAGGCGGTAGGTAGGTTGGTCCAACCCGTAACAGGTCTGACGAATGTAGATAGTATGATCTATCCCGTAGCGGATCCGACCAAGGTAAGGGAAGAGAGGACTGTTGACATGACTATTCCTGGGAGTGAAATAGTGGCTTCTTGGGGCTGCTAGGTGCCTTTTATTCTGTTCTGGATCGCTGACTTTGCAGTTCTCGATGTCGTCTGCACCATCGGTTGTCTTCGGTTGCTGTCGTCGGCTTTCTCCGTCTTGCACTACTATTTTTTAACTAGTCAAAGCACGTATTTTACTCACATTACGTACTCCGTCTTTTACCACTATTTGTTTGTAAACAAACAGCACGTGTTTCTCGCATTCTACGGTAGCACGTGTTTTATACACACTTCGTGGCATAATTCAAGTCACTTTAGAATATTTAGCCAAACACTTTGGAAATATTTCTTCCCATTACGACAGAAGAACAAATCGTAATGTGTAAGGTTGCAAATCAAACTTTTTGGAAGAAGTAGGCTATAAGAAGATATGCACGATGAATAAGTTGATTACAGAAATCTAAATGCTGGCCAAAAACGAGTATCTATTGAAAAGCGTAGGGAAGATGAACTACAGGAATGGAAAATATTGAGAACATAAGAAAAAAATAACATGACACCTTCTTATTCTTCTTTCACAATAAGTTAGTTTTATGATAACATAACATATAAACCACCAGAAACCAAACTCCATTAACGCAGCCGATGTACCTAATGTACCTAAGATATATATATATATATATATATATTCCTTACCAATGTTCGATAGGGTGGGGAAGGAAGGCAATCGACTATGCCCAATTTTGTCGGTACCATCCCGGTATTTTTGTGCTGTGACTGAGGAAATATATTTTAGAAAATCTATCAGGATGGGTGGCCGCTGGGGTCATTTCTAGAACAACTCGATTAACAATCCTACGCTCAACTACTGCCTGTTATCTTATATTCGACGAAGACCAACATATTAATAAACTCGAAAAGAATTAGAACATTTTTAATGTTTATTGTTTAGAAAAAGGGAATGTGTGTTTTGACACATAAAATAATTGTATATTTTTAACGCAGACAGAGTCTAACAAATGTGCTCAGATGCAATGGCATAAAACAATATATTGGATCTACTCCAGAAATCCCATTATTCTAAACCTTTAAATACAAATTAAGTATAAGAAAGATTTGCATTATTTATATCACAGCAAATAAATATTAATTAATGCTTGCAATTTCGAAAATTTTACCTTGTGTAATTTAAATACTTACTACGTGAATAACCAATGACAGTATCAGTACAATTACAAATTTCCATCTTTATGCCAGCAAAGCATTGTGTTCTGCATGCAGTCTCACTGTAGAAATTGAAAGACCACATTCCGTCTGTTTCTTCAGGAAATTTACATTTCCTCCATTCAAAAGGAATTAGATTTTTCGCATCAGCATCAACAAAGTGTCCACGTAGAAGAAACTTATATTCATGTCTTTCTTGATTGTACGCGTTCACTTTTCCATAAACTCCATTAGGAACATCATAGATCTGTAACAGTTTTATCTGAAATGATTCGTGGGATAAATATTGACAATTTTATAATGATAAACAATAAACTTTGTAGTCGGAAATTCAACAAAGAATATTTTAAATATTGTAGTGCACGAAAATATCAGAAACAATATAGCCTTTAGCGCATTAAAATAACGAATATGCATTGATCTATAACTCACACTTCTGAAATCATGAAACTAATTTTTTCTCGACAAGTGCGTAGGAAAGATGAAATTGTAAACTATACATTATAGAGAATACTGTATCAACTGACGTTACTTATGCAATATGTGAAGTGTTTCAGATAAAGAAATCAAGAAATACTACACAAATATTGTACGCTCTTGCATTTGGTTGCGGCCTTGGTTACCACAGTTAAAATATCTTAGCATATTAATATTATAGTATGAGTTTGGTATGAACCATCAGTAATTCCCTACCATGCTCATAGCTCGGAAAGTTTTTGACTTAGAGCCCTAAAAAGGACATCTGAAGGAATAGGTGCGTATGCAGAATTATATACTGAACAACAATTAGAAGAATTTAATTTTGGTGTTGCCTCAATTTTGGTAATCATGAAATGTGATTTTGACGGAACCAATATTAGTCAGCAACTTCACCCATCGCCAATATAAACTTATCATATAGTTACATCACATCATGCCAGATACTTGGCGGAAAATATTTTCTACTGATGCAGTGAAAACTGTTTCGTACCTCCATAAAACGAACAGTTGATGCATGTAATTTTCCGATGCGTTGGGCCGCAGATTCAATCCCAGTGAGATACAGATTTATTCGTTGTTTTGAGCTGTGTGCTGAATATGTGTAGTTGAGGAAGGGAGTATTCTTTCTTGGAAAATGAAACTTTATTTTAGGTAAATAATATTATTTTTCACATTTAAATAAAGATATCCAATGTAATTCTTTACATTCTCGTTGTTGTTGTAAACCTGTCAGTTCTAACCCGGTCAGGTTGTAAGTCGTCAGTGAAGGAAAATGGACGTGTCTTTCTAGTCCTCTGCGATATCCCAGTCAAGCAGCGTGCTGGGCCATTAAGTTCACATCTGTAAGTTTTGCCACCTCTCTGGCCAGCAAATACCTTTTGTGCACCCTTTATGCAGTGATAAGGAAATTCTTGGAAGACTTCCAGCAACGATTTTTTCCCTTTTTTCTCAGCGTATTACAGAAAGCTCTTCTGCTGTGCAGTTACTTGGTCAAATGCCGGACCTCAAAGACGATTTTCTTGCATTCAAAAAAGAAGGCAGCGACTCTATTGCCTCCATTAATTGGGAAATAAATGCAATTAAGGTGCAGTTATATGAAAATTTCAAGCAACTTGACGATTTAGGTCAATATTCCAGAAGAAATTGTTTCCTCATTCATGGACTTGCCGAGGCACCGAACAAAAACACAGAGACTGTCGGTGTCAAGGTCTTCAGGGAAAACCTTAAGGTGAAGGACATCAGCCTGGCTATAATTGACAGATGCCATCGCATTGAGGCTCCTAAACGCAATACGTCTGAAGTAGTAAGGCAAGAAAAGAGACCGATATTTGTTAAACTCATCAGCTTTTAGTTATCACGATCAAATATAGTGAGTGAAGCGATTACTAAAAGGTACGAATATTTTGATTACGGAATCATTGACTGACCAGACAAGAGCTACTGAAACTCGCGAAAGATCGTTTTGATCTACAATCGGTGTACATACCCAGGAAGGTCGTATTATTGTGTATCATAATGACCGCCACTTCACTGTTACATGTACATGTGAAAAAGATCTTCAGGATATTTCGTAAGCTACGGGGTTGTGCCTGAGCAACTGATGTGTATAGGACTATATACTTACTTTTTATTTCTTATTTCTGTGTTTATTATGTGTAGTGTTTGTGTTGTCTTCTTTGTGCTCATTTTATGTGACTGTTGAAGTGAGATGATAGTATTTAATATGCACAGTGTTCCTTATAGCTCGGTACTTTCTCCCCATAAACTTTAATATTAACGACCTGCTCTTGGCTAACGCAAGGAAAGAGGAATGTGTCAGTGGTAGTGCAATAGATATTTATCAAGTGTGGATACGCTACTCTTATCTGTTATCTACTCCATTATAGAGTGTTCAATCACTTCCTCAGAATTATGTGGTAAATTACTCTTTTATCTATCGCTCAAATATACCCTCAAAAATCATGTTCTGTTGTATTAAGCACGCGGATGCATCAAAAATTCTCCTCCAATACATAGTGTAAATACCAAAGAAAGTCAACGCGTCAGAGAATGAGTATGAGAAAATTTAACAATTTGTCTCCCTCCCTCTCTCTATTTAATACATTGTTGATTAAACGAAGCCCAATATGCCTTTTTCTACTCAGTTGGCAAATCTCATAATGATCTCGGAGATCTTCCCCAATTCCTGCTAAACGTATGGGAGGGAGTCCTTTTCATTGTAAGGACGCGGTCAGCGACCTTCAAGGTCACACTTCCCCAAATACAATTGGAACGAAGGAAATAGAGAGAAGAGATAAATTTAATATATTTTGAACAGCTTCCAAGTACTTCATTTCAACGCACAGAGCTTGTCACTTTGACGAATTGATGGAAATTGTTCAATCACTTGATGTTTCTATAATTGCGAATTGAGAGTCTTGGCTTCAACCGGAAATGAATTCTTCGCTATTTTAGATTAATTGTTATTATCTCATTTGGCCAGGTAGAAAAGTGAAGGGTGGGATGATGTCTCCGCATTTGTAAAAAAAATATTTAAAATTCAAAGTACAAGATCATTCTATGCTTGAGTATTACTACAACCCTGAAAAGTTACTGCTCGAAGTAATCATTTATAAGAGCAAATAAGCAATTTGAATAACATATAGAGTGGCCAGTGCTAGCCTGCTATCGACTATTGAAGAGTATCTTTCCATTAATCTCATAACCTATGGCAACGTCATTGTCCTAGGCGATTTGAATTGTGGTTTTAACAAGAAAAAAATACAGAGAAACATTGAGATGCAGTTACTTTGTTTGAATCACTTAATCTAAGATATTCCTTTCTAATTCCACCCATCACATTGAAAATTCTCATTCGTGAATTGACCAAATTGCAGTTTCTGAGCCAAACCAAATTTTACAACATAGACAGTTATCAGCACCAGAGCTATCCAAACATGATTTGTTATTTATCTCCTACTCAATACATATTCCTAAAACTAAACACAAATTAATTATATACTGTGATTTTAGAAATCTAGACAACGCAGATTTACTATGCGATTCAGCAGCCATGCAGTGGAATCATATACAAATATTTGCAAACACTGATGACAAAATTAATATAGTTAATAAAATAGTAATTGACTTATAAAAAAACAAACATGCAGCCAATCGTGCGGCCAGGGTTAAACGAAAACCAGCACCCTGAATTAGTTCACAATTAGAGAATGCATGTCAATCCGTGACTCTGCTTTTAGAACATTCAAAACAACACACGACAAAGAAGATTGGAAGAATTATAAAACCTGGAGTAACAAGACTGAACAAATGCTAAGAAACGAAAAGTTTAGATATTTTCCTAATCTAATTAGCGAAAATCAAAATGTTAAAGAAATGTGGCAAAATTTTCGTAAGTTAGGGATTGGTAAAAGACCTACCTAATTAAACATTTAAAATTAAAATTACAATATCAGTTCTCATGGGGATTCTGAGATTGACACTTGCTCTTCAAATTGGTCATTATTAGTTGGATCATTCTTGCCCGAACTTGATACTAGATCAAAGCAATTTACATGGGATGAACCCATTATCAAATCACACCTCTCGTTCTTACTATAGACTGCAGAAAACGTAGAAGACAAAGGCAGAATAATTGCCGCGTCTTCCTTCGAAGCAGGTGCTTGGCTCAAAGCTCTACCTTCGCCCCCTCTCGGCCTTCACCTAAGTAATGAAAGTTTCCGAATAGCAGTTGGAATTCGCCTGGGTGCAGATATTTGTGAAAGTCACAAATGTCAGGCATGTAAAACAGAAGTAAATAAAAAAGGATTGCATGGCCTTTCTTGTTCAAAGAGCGCAGGTAGGCATCCTCGTCACTCGAATGTTAATGACATTATATTGAGAACACTAATCTCAGCTGGCATTAGTGCAGTACGAGAACCTATTGGATGTAGCAGAACAGACGGTAAAAGACCAGATGGGATAACTCTGTTACCCTGGAAGAGAGGCAAACCATTAATTTGGGACTTCACTTGCTCAGACACGTTCGCTCCTTCCAACCTCCCTTTTTCCTCAATCCAGGCGGGAAACATCGCCAGTCGAAAAGAAGAGGAAAAAAGAAGAAAATATAATAATCTTACACAGAAGTACTATTTCATACCCACTGCTATCGAATCCAGTGGTTCATGGGAAAAAGAAGGGCTCAATTTCATAAAAGAAGTAGGTAAGCGTATCACACAATCATCTGGTGATGATACAGCAAGCACCTTTCTTATCCAAAGAATAAGCATGGCAATTCAAAGAGGTAATGTAGCTTCAATCCAGGGAGCCATGCCCAAAGGTAAGGAATTAGATGAGATATTCCTACTGTAATTTTGATTTATTTGACGGAACGTTTGTCACTTTCCATAATTATAAGCAGGTAACCGCTAACATGAAGCCTACCGTTGTAGTGGACGAAATGTTTCCTGAAGGAGTTGGAAGAGGCAGGAGGTTCTGATGGCCTGTTAATGTGTTTGGCGGCAAATGAGAAAGCAGTTCATACAGACCTTTCCAATAATTTTGAAGACATATTTGATGATCACGGTCTTGCAGTGATTGTGATGGTGGCCTTCCGAATCTTCATAAAACAAATTATGCAGAAAAAGGACAACTAGACTGAGGTTTTCTGCGTTTTTTCCTTAGTAACACCAGACAAATAACGGGATGATATGTAACCTCTTCTATTTAATATTTGATTAATTTGTATATTAACCAAAGCAAGTTTGAATTAAATTATTTTAATAATACTTTTAAACAGGTTAGAATTTTTGAGATTATAAAAATTCTAAAAGCAGTAAGAACAAACGCATGTGTTCCAGATATGATTCCCATTAAACTAATAGAGCTTACAGCAGAGAATAACGCTTATTGTTTCAAGAATAACGCATATTGTCACTTACTCACTCACCACTGGAATTTCCACCTCAGCTATAGGAAGTATGAGCTAATCCTACCTGTACATAAAAGATCAAATGTGTCCGAACTAAGCGACTACAGACCCATAAGTATACTTCCTGCATTTTCAAAAGTTTTAGAGTAGATTGTGAACAAACATTTCACAGCATTTCTAATCTTTACATGATCTCTTCGATCCTTTGCAGTCTGGCTTTAGTTCCACATATGCAACATTAACAGTGCTTTAAAGATCACTGATGACATTAAATGCGAAATGCATAAAGGAGAAATCACTGTGTTAAGATAAATTAATGCAAGTCGTGCCTTTTGATTCTCTTAATATTAACTCCCTACTAACTAACTTTCGTCCATTAATTTCACGCGAATTACAGTTCAGTGGTTTTCTTCTTTTTTTTTGCAAGATCGTTAACAGTGTGTTACGTTTTGATAATAACTATTTTTCCTGGATTAAGACATCATAAGGAGTACTACAAATCTCTATACTCGGGCCATTACTTTTCAGTTTATATCTGGTGTAGTAAAAAGTAATCCATTATTTTGCCAATAGACGGCTTCAGTGATCTGTATCTCGCGTTGTATTAGCCCGATCGGGTTCAACGAGATGGCGTTCAAACGATGAGATTGCGTACTACAAACACTGTTCAGATAGTTGTGATGAGTTGACTCAGTGTTGTGTGAGCGCGCGTCAAAATGGACACTAGCAAAGAGAAAATACGCTATATTTTTCAGTTTTTCTTCGATAAAGGCGAAAACGCAAGCCAGGCGGCTGCAAATGTGAATAATGTTTATGGTCCTGATACTGTAACAGACAATCACGCGCAATTTTGGTTTCGTCGATTCCGTTCCGGTAATTTTGACGTCAAAGATGTACCACGCACTGGAAGGCCACGTGTCGAAAATGTCGATAAAATCATGGACATTGTCGCGTCCGACCGTCATGTAAGCACTGTTTCGATTGCCCAAGAGCTAAACATTGCACAAAAAACCGTGTAGAACCATTTGCATAAGGCTGGATACAAAAAGAAGCTTGATGAATGGGTGCCACACGAGTTAACGCAAAAAAACCTCATGGACCGAATTTCCATCTGCGAATCGCTGCTGAATCGCAACAAAAGCGACCCATTTCTGAAGCGGTTGGTGACTGGTGATGAAAAGTGGATCACTAACGACAACGTCACGCGAAAACTGTCGTGGTCGAAGCGCGGTGCACCGGCGCAAACGGTGCCCAAGCCAGGAAGGTTTTGCTGTGTGTTTGGTGGGATTGGCAGGGAATTATCTACTATGAGCTGCTCCCCTACGGCCAAACCCTTAACTCGGAACTATACTGTCAACAATTGGACCGTCTGAAGGCAACAATCGCCCAGAAGCGGCCAGGAGAAGCATTGTGTCCCACCAGGACAACGCCAGGCCACACACATCGATAGTGACTCGCCAGAAGCTCCGGGAGCTTGGTTGGGAGGTTCTTATGCATCTACCTTATAGTCCGGACCTGGCACCGAGTGACCATCTGTCCCTGTCCATGGCGAACACGTTTGCTGGTGCAAAATTCGCGTCAAGAGAGGCTTGTGAACATCGACTGTCTCATTTTTTTGCCAATAGGGACAAGGGCTTCTATGAGAGAGGCATCGTGATCTTAGATGCCAAATGGCAATACGTTATCGAACAAAACGGCGCATATGTGACCTAAATCGGATCATTCTAACTATGGTAAGTCAAGCCTTCAATGTCATGCAAAAATAATGGATTACTTTTTACTACACCAGATATATTAATGATGTATCATCTGTTTTTGTACATGTAAACATAATTTTATGCAAATGATCTGCACATATATGTTGATTTCAAGCTATATTCTGTGCATGATGCTGTGGAGGCAATGAACAAAGACGTGTGTGCTCTAACCTAATGATCAGTTAAGTATTACCTAAATTTAAACGTTCTAAAGACAAAATTCATCATTATAACAAACCAAAAACAGCCTTTAGAATCGAGTAGACTAAACCTTCTTAAAGTTGTGTTTAACGGCACTAAGTAGAATATGATAAACAAATGAGAAATCTGGGACTCAGTATGGCCAGTCATCTTACATGAAACTCACACGTAATATACATAACCAAGAAAGTGTATGGATCATTGGACATTTTTAAAAAGCTAAAATACTTTGTTTCAATAAGCCAAATGATTCTTTTGGTGCAGGCTTTAACGCATCCATTATTTCACTATTTTGAAATAATATATAATGACCAAAGAATTAAAGTTTCCAATAAACTACAACGGATGTATAACACATGCATAATGTTTATTTACAATCTTCATCCTTACGATCATATAACACCAGCGTTGACTAAACTGGGTTGGCTTCCCATTCATTTACGTAGGCAACATCACATTTTAGTTAACTCACAATGCCCCTTCGTATTTATACACAAACTATCAATTTGTTGCACGTCATGGCAGAAACACTAGAGCAGGATACTCTCTACTTGTTCCCAAATATCACACAGAGATTTATAGTAAATCATTCTTACCCACCAGTATTCGTTTATGGAACACGTTACTCCTAGAATGCAAAATATAATATCGAAATCGAAATTTATCAGATACAAAAAAAAAAAAAAAAAAAAATGTTCATGGAACCATAAACATGTAATATACCCATTATCTACCAATTAGTACTCCACTTGCTTGAAACGTTTACATTATAATCTGTTTTATTAAGTATATTATGTCTTCGAAGTATGATTGCATTCATGTATGTATATGCATCTTAGTATAGTAATGAATCTTTACCCTCTTGTTGTAAGTTAGTTTACTACTTGGGTGTAAGAGAAGGTTTAATGGTCCTAATCTTGCTAGCGTAATCCAATACATGAATGAAATAAATAAATAAACCTTTATGTAGTGTAAAATGTTAACCAATTGGACCTCATAGCCTGTGGTGTTCATAGGAAAACAAGTGCAAGGCCAAATAAGGCAACCAGGCCCACTACTGATAGTAGGTGAACAAGGCACCATTTTATGGCCACCTTCCTAAACCTCAAAAGAGCTGTTTATAGCTTGCACTCAAACGGTTAGTGCTAAAAAAATTATCTACGCAAAGTAAAAACAAAAAGGTTAGCCTACATTTCATTGCACCGACATTAAGCAACCAGAGTCCACAAAGAGTTGTTGGTTAGTATTCACTTCAATGTAAAATTAAACCTTAAACATTCAAACTACAGCTGGTCAATAACTGGTACATCGCCTGATGCCAGTACTTAAACTCATATCGCAGCAGGAAACTTATTCTTAATTCGTAGTATGGCTGCCCATCGTGGAAGACTACAACATTAATAGGAGACAAAGCTAACTCACCAGAATATTTCGTCATAAAATAAATGACATTCGAATAATCTCCATTATTCTCTCAACGTCATTATTAACGCAGATCTGAATACCCTACCTCAACTCCGCGGAACTAAGATCATACAAGGAAATGCTATCCAATGAATTGCTTTCTCAAATTTTAGTTTGACTGTCAAAATATCGCCTAAGAAAATAATACTGCAGTAGCTATGCACACACCATGAAAGACTATGAACTTTACCTGTGTATTAACTTATTACTGCTACATCGATAATAAAAAATAATTAATACACGAGAAAACTAGTCCTGTTAATTGGTTTCTAACTAAAATAACCAGCTGTAAGACACAGAATATATTTTATGAAGAACCATGTTTATTTTCTCTTACTAGACACTCAAATAAAAAGAGTAATATTTAACTTCTTTGACAGTTAATTCTATGTGAAATTTATACTTTGTTTGCATATCGTTTAACTTACAATCCATACAATTTATTTAAATTACTCCTAAACATCATATTACTAATGACTTGTTTCGTGTTTACAGTGAAAAAGAACTGACAATCGGATATTGCAAAAAAACACTGCTGCCACAAAGCAAGGGCGCCGATTATAATTGGGGGCCTAAATGATAAGGTGAAGTCGGTTCTCCTATTTCTACAGTACATGACTATTCGTTTTCCCTTTCTACTAAGCTTATCTCCCTTTGGCAAATCTATTTCATTGATAAATTTCTCCCTGAAACTCGTGTGCTACACTACTTATATAAATTACATCACGTATAATACCCTCTCCTGGCTAAAGGAGTTAATTCATGTATTGCTTGTGTTGTTTCTGAAGTCTCGTGCACAACATCGATAAAGATCATTTAATAAGAAACAAAAAGAAAAATGAAAACGTATTTTCTGTCGTTTAACGCTCGGAACGCCAACATCGAGTCATACATGACCCATACAGTCAAATTATTATTTTTGTCCATTAGTCATTAAATGGAAGAGTGAAATTCTGTGTATTCTTCACGTACGTGTCCAAAAATCTTATGGTAGAAAATGACGTTAAGCCCATGTATTTATTGTGTAATAATTTAAGAAAATCAAGCATGAGTCAATTTTTACCCAATCTTGGCGTCTTGTGTAACTCGTAATTTAAATGTCATTTAATATTAAAATAACAAGTTGTTGTCGGTTCTAATGATCACACGTCTCTTTCCAAACGACCTACATTTTTCAGTTTCTCAATCAAGGAGCGAAGAAACGTGGACGATGGTGCTTGGGTAGTGGGCAAGACAAGTACTAAGCATACTGTCAGCAATGTAATCGCTTCATTTGCAAGAATCACAATACAACAGATACTGTGTGCTTTGCATGTGAGAGTGAGAAAGTAAGGTAGTTTTATTCTGGTAATTTTGTATGTAGTACTTTATATGTGTAAATAAGTAAGAGACTCATGGTAACTTCACTTTTGTGTAGCCATGGAAATGGTTACAAGTTTAATATGATGTATTTTAATTTTCTGTATTTGTCATTATTTTCTGGTATCTACTTGAAAAAAATAAAATACAATACAATGCAATAAATACAATACAATGATTACACCAATACTCTAAAATAATTTAATTTTGAACAAGTACTTTCTTTAATACTAGAAATATACATGGGTCGAAAATGACTCATCTTGGCGTTCCGAGGGTTAAGGATCATTCATCATGATTTTGTCATATACAGACATAATTTAAGCAAAAAGAAAAAAAGATACAAAAAAGTAAGCGACAAGAAGAACTCACACAAGAGTAGGAGTAGACTTGCACTAGGAGATAAATCCGTCAAACTGCTGTTTGGATTCAATTATTGTTTAAAGTTAATACCGTAGTTTTGAGTTTCTAAAACAACATATAAATAGGGAAACAATATACACCGGGAAAGAAAAGTATTTGCACAAATTCAACAAGGAGGAAAAACAGACTGCATCACACGTAAAACACGGACTATTTCGAAATCGCTTGCCCTTTTATGATAATTTGGATGCCTTAGAATACTATAGAACTAACTACCACTCAATACACCTGTAAGGTAACAGGAAACGAGAGAGTGAGGACTACGTAAATTCAACGCAAAAGAAGTATGTGTACTACCCAATATTACTCTAGAAAAAATGTTCTAGGTATCCTTTTGTGTACAAGAGCAATCTACACCGCGTCAGGAAAGCCAAGCTTGTTTGCAAACTATGCTTAACCGTTGGATACATTATAAAGAAACGTAAAACAAATCAATTATTGCGGAATAGAATCCGTTCTGGCCAACCTAGGAAACTAACTGCGCGGAATGAAAAATACATTCTTCATTCTTTGAATAGAACTCAAAGAATTATTGCTAGAGATTAGTGAGATATGTACACCACAAACAATCCAAAATGTACTGAAAAAATTGTTATTTAGATGTGTGTTCAGTGTATGGATACAGGCCACTCCATTAGTAAATTACACAACTCCAAATTATAACAGACTCTCCAACATTTTTATCAATAGAAGCAATGTTCTGCTTTCTGAAAGTTTCTCTCGCCACACATTCTGATATCCATCACTACAATATAAGTTTATCTTCGTCTCATCCTAGAAAAAAAAACTTTTTCCCAAAATTCCAGGCACTCATATTTATATTTTTTTGGAAAATTAGTACTTCTTCTTTCTGCTTTCTTCTGATAAGTGTATTGTGTTTCTGGCTACACATCTTCTGAATCCCAATTTTTTGTTCACATCTACAAATCTGTAACCTTAACTTGCATATCCTAGACAACTGAAGTAGCCAAATCTTTGTCACTAATTCTGTGAGTTTTGTTCACAGAATGAAAAATGTAGGTTTCATACCAGGAAGTTAGTTTCCTTAGTTGACCATAACGAATCCCCAATAATTATTCTGTTTTATGTTTCTTTATGATGTATCCAACGCTAGAGTATGGCTTTCCAACAAGCTTGGCTATGTCTCAGTACCTTTTACCTTCCGTACGTAATTTGAAATTAAAGTGAGCAGTTCCAATGTTGTTCTACTAACTTTGTTCTCCATGCTGCTTCTTTATGCCTGACACGGTGTGGATTGCTTCAATACACTACGCAGAGTGCTTTTGTACACAATAGGGTACCTAAAACATTTATTTCGAGAGTAGTATGGGGTTGTCTAAATACATTTTTGCGATGAATTTACGTAGTTGTCACTCTTTCATTGCCTGTTACCTTACAGGTGTATCGAGTAGTAGTTATTTGTATAGCATTCTATCTAACATATCCAAATTATCATAAAATGGCAAGAGATTTCGAAATAGGCCACGTTTTGCGTGTGATAAGTCTGTTTTTCCTCTTTGTTCAACTTGTCCAAATAGTTTTTTTCTCACTGTAGGTGAGACAAAATATTCTTCAACCATGCGTGTCGAGATAGAGAACCGAGAATTAAAAGAAGAAAAACAATAGTTGTCCAATTAGGCAGTAGCGCAGCGGAAGGGTGAGCCGGACAAGAAGAGAACCACATTCGGAAAAGCTGAATAACCCCACTGCACAGACTAACATCAGTTTCTGTTATTTCCTAAGTTTATTTTCTTGTAACAGCAGAAACGTTGTTCTTATTAGTCAGAACATAATATGCTTTAGTGCTTTTTAACGTTATACAAACATAGTCAAATTCTGTAATAGCTGGGCCTGGGGAAGCGTCCATAATTACTATATGTATACTACTATATGTGGTTTTTATGAATATACTATATTTGGCAAAATCTTAATTGGATTTGTATCATATGTGCATTCTTAGACCTTTATATGGCAACAAAAAGTATCTGGATGCCCCCCACCAAAGTTACACCGAAATAGACGCTCTTGAAAAAAGGGTGTGCAAATTTCAAAACTGTTGCAAGAACATAATTTTCGAGCAAAATTGTTTCAAATCTCTAAATGACCGTTATGTTGAGTTATTGAGGTCTACAAATTACAATGAATCAGAATAATCAACATGCAGTAAATATGTGAACACTGAGACATTTTACACACGATATTTTCAAGTCAATCGTTATCTGCAGTTACCTACTTTTGAAGTTATAAGAAGACCTATAATGTTCTGCAACGCGCAGATAACGATTGGCTGAGATAGTGTATCCTGTACACTGAAATGAAAACGACAAGACATAAATTCACAATTACGATTTCATAGTCATTCTTTCCCCGGAATTTTAAAATAAAAAATAAATCATAGACCGAAGATTAAAGGAAAAGAATATCTATAAATTTGGACAAAAACAACACTATTTCATAGTTTTGTTAGCAAATTGCATCGCCGAAAGACAAACTTTATATTTTCACTTATGAAATGCAAACTTTAAATTCACTGCAAAATTGTCGAAAAGTTCGAATTTACATCAACAGGTTTTCTGTCCAAAAATATTAAATCAATTTCTATTAATTTCCAGATCAAAAATTTAAGTAATATTCTTTTTTTTCATGTTGAAACGGCCTAAAAAGTACATTTCTAAAAACTTACTTGGTTGTTGTTTATTGCACAAATTCTCACGGAGATCAGCCATCGGAAAATTGATTGAAAACGTTTAACCTTCTATTTTCAGTCCTACCGCTACTGCTAAACGTCCTTCAACTTGAGAGATGGACACAGGAAACAAGATATTTATTCCACTAGCAACTAAAACAGGGAGGATGGATGATATTTGACCAGATTTGTGAAAGAGCTGCAGCTGGTCGAAGAAGTAGAACATTCGACCTGCGGGTCTGATCTTCATTAAGCCGAAATTTATCCCGCTACTGGATGAAATATATGCCGATTTTACTTCCACTGCACCACGATGATTATATCTCGTCGTTCTGTTATTATTTTTAATGTTAGACGACTTAACTTTTTGAAATCTATAAAATTTCCCTCGATGTTGAAACATTTGTTAACGCCACACTAATATGGCGGACGATCTAACTTCATCACCCCCAAAACGCGAAACTAAATTAACGAGAAAGCCACAACAAAACGCAAGAAACACGAAAACTAAATAAAATCGCAAGTAAATATTACAAATTGTCAGATTTTCTTTCTAAATATACTAATTAACTCACATACTAAAATTACGTAACACTAAAGAAGTCAGCCAATTACAGAAGTGAGACATGAACAAGAACTGATTACGTCAACGTCGCAAACATATCTACAGGGAGAACGCGATTATGCCAAGAAAAGGCCAATAATCGAGAACCATACTAAAACAGTGATGCCACCTATTGAATAAACATCTAACTAAAAATTCAAAATGATATTATTTGTAAACCAAAATAAAAAATAAATTATAAAATACTAGTGCCTGTCCCTTACAAGTATTCTTTTCATTTTACGAGGGGTGTCTCACTTTGCATGTTATATGGTTCTATTATATTAATTATTCGTTAGTGTTTCAACATGCCTGTCCGTAGCCAAGCTGGGTTTAAGGAGAGACTGTCTGAAACTTTTCTTGAGCTGTTAAAAAAAAATCTATCGAAACGCGCACGGGAAGAAAATAAAATATCGTGATTTACAGAGAACATTTATCGAGTATTTATCTATCCTTCATTCGCAGACGCACCATCGAAAAGTCTGACTACGTTTGTGCAGTAGCGTAGTCATGGGAGTACTGAGAAACGAAATTGTGATTTTTTATCAGTGACACAATCTATTACCGCATACTGTTTAGGCTGGAAGGATTCAATGAATGGTGTTTCGTGAGTTCTCATCTATTAGAAACCCATCCTTGCTGATAGGAATTAGTTTGTGTGATGTGTTAATTAATGATGATTTGACAATAGTATTAATTATGTTAGGACAACACTGCTTAATGTTTAGTTTGTTGGTGCGATAATTGACAATCGTAAGAAAATGTCACCGCGGATTTTGATATATGTTTTACGACCAGAAATATTGCGACCACTATTGCTAAAGTATATTATGGAAATAACTACGTAGACAACAAGGATGTTGGATGCGGATATGTTGAATAATTATTTAAATGAGAATGCAAGTGCAGAGAATGAGATGAAACGGTGATATGTATGTATGGATATATGATAGGTACTGCTTTTGTTATTGACAAGTTGTGAAAAATTCAAAAGAATGAATCAGAACAAGCAAAATGCAAGAAAACTTGAGTTTTATTCATTAAATAATTAGGCTAGAACTGTGCCAGTACTGCGATAGAAGCATATAGATTCAGGTGTCTTTTTCGAAGCAAACTTTAGGGATTTCCCCTAAGAATTACTGGGATTTGATATTTGAGAAAATACATCATGTAAAGTGTTAAATGAGATGAAGTGTTAAATATATGTCCACAAACTATTCGCGATTTTATCTACTTACTAGAAATAGAACTATAAATGCTGAAAGACTGACCTAATTGAAGTAAACCTAATCATTTATTAAAACCGAACCATTTGAAACCTTGTATTTTAACACATATCACTTCCGTTTTTGGTCTCTTTTTCCGGTTTTTTTTAGTCTTAATAATGAATACTGGTATGGAACGATCCGTAAGACCAAGCATATTCTTCCGTAGATTATTTGTCCGATGGGTACTTACTCACCCAATAATTTCAGTTAATATTTAAATCAAAGATTTAATATAAAAGTGACAAGTAAAATTATATCTCTTGCAAAAATTTGAAACGGAGTTGCATTATCTTTCCAATACTAATTTTAAATGCCGAATTCAAAGTGCCGCAATATCCGAAATGTGTTGAAGTGTAATTACCGTAACGGACTGTTAAACTGTATTCTGTATGAATACTCTGTTTTTTTAAATTAATCATAATTGACGACTTCTTATACGGTCGGCTTACAAGTGAAACACATTAAGTCAAACAACATTTTTTTGAGAAAGCGAAGGAAAACGAAATTATATTACTTTTGCAACTAAAAGACAATACTGGATAAACAAATGTCAGGGTAGTATTTTTATTCACACCGTTTATCTATCACGTATACAATGTTATTTTAATGATATTTATGTATTACTATGAGAATTAATAATGAAAAATAAAAAAAAATATGCGTGATAAATTTATTCCCCAAATTGTTAAGAAACACATATTTATTCACGATCAACATTATTCTTCTTCACCAATCAAGAGAAGACAAAATCACATTAACTGAAAATAGCAATTTTTTGCTTTTCATTCTTCACTTGTAAGCTGACCATACGTTACTGTTTCATTGTGAACTAGGCTTTGAAATAGAAAGATATTGCTAGACACAAAAGTGACAAAGTGACATCAGACTTCGAAATGAGTTTCTGCAGTGGTGGAGATGAAGGTCATTAAGAAGAAGGTGAGCATACGCTGTTATAGAGGAGAGTGAACATGAAGAGCAAGATGTTTCAACTAGTTCTGCAGTGAAATGCTTGTATTCCAGTGTCCCTCAAAATACCGATATCAAAGATCCATGATCTCTCCTCCATCCATGACCAGTTGTTTCCAAAATCATCATGTGCACCCTGTGCAGGTATGCTGTATTCGTTGCTGGAGATTTTAAAAATGACTGGTTTCGTGTGCCCACCAAAATTGCAAACAAATTGAGCACATGTTGAAGGATGTCAAATTGTAACTTCTAGAATTTCTATCTCCTAAACAAATAAGTGTAGGTGTAAAATGTCATCACATTTGAATTTCTGGGAAAAAGCTAGTCTAAAATGATATGTCACATGGCCCTCTTCCTAATTAAAATTCTCGAACCGAATCCAAGATGGCGGTTTTCAAGATGGTGACAATGATTCTCATACCGCCAACAGATGTAGTCCTTCACATATTGTCATTACCCAAAGGATGGATCATATTCTCAAGTTTCTTCATACCAATTCCTTGCAATGTATACAAATAGGCGTAAATCGATATTTCAAAAAATTCATATTCAAACTTTTCAAAAAGGTTGGGTCTATGGATGTTATCTTCGTGCATTACAGGTTAAAACCTAGTGAGAAAAAAATATTTCATGTAAATATCGGCTGAACAGTTGGGAATGTTCCTTGGTTAGTTTAAAGAAAAACGAGACTTACAAGGAGAAGTAGGGAAGTGACACCGCCCAACTCTCCACATGTTTTACATCAATTAAGAATAATGTAAAGCAACGATCTCCAACAGAAGATGGCAGCACTACTTTCTTATATGTCATGTATTTTCAATGTTACACGAAATTTCCGTGCTGCTCCTACAAATTCAAGCCTAGATAGTTCAAACCTTCAGGGGAGAAAGTTCATAATCAATTCAAGAGCATGATCGATACCAATTTTTAATTTTCTTTTTTTATTCATTTTTGAAGAAGCTTCATTGTTATAGGTTTCGATATTCACAACAAGAATGAAGCGATTTCAACAATAAAGGAAAACGAAAATAAAAAAATCAGCGTCAATCATGCTCTTAAATTGGTCATGAACTTTCTTCCCTGAAAGTTTGAACTATCTAGGTTTGAATTTATAGGAGCAGCAAGGAAATTTCTTGCAACGATAAGAAAACATTAGATATATACTGATATAGTGCTGCCATCTTTTTTTGGAGATCGTTGCTTTACATTATTATTAAAGCTCTAATTGATTACAGTGTAATGTGAAAAGTTGGAATGCCTAAACATATCTAGTACGAGTTGAGGCCACTAGAGGACCAGGAGGTTTATAGGCTGTATCTTGTGTCCTGCTCTATCTCCGATCATCATTCCTGATGCTACCTATTGCTCATAGTCTAATGAATCATCAGTAGCAAAAGCACAAGTGGCGCCATCTATAAAAAGAGCTCTGGGTGCGAAAAGTCAATCAAAAAGCACATTAACTGCCTTTATCACTATACAAATTGCTATATTACTCAAATATTTCTATTAGAAATATACCGTAGTTACCTTTATAGCCAAGACAAATTAACGTGAGCGTTCATGAAAACTTATATGTTTAATACTGATCAGTGGAGAATGGTTAGTATTAAAAATATGTTTTTGCTTTGCTAACTTTACTTCTGAAGACAACTGTTGTTGCATTAGAAATGGCTCGTAGTTATTTTATTTAACCTTTATAAGTAACACACTTCTACTTTTGATACAGATGGTTCATTGGACCTATGAGGATTATACGTCATTGAGAGCGATGATTGTAGGTTACAGCAAGACATGAAATAAATTCTAAAACCATACGCTTCTCCAGCAGCCATAACTCTTACTAGATATGTTTGGACAATGTAATATGTTGTAATTATACTATATTTAATGAGACATTACAATAGGCATATAAATTGTGGGGGCTGGGAAGTATCACTTCCCTATTTCGCCTTTAAGTTTAAAGACGTATTAACTTCACAAATAATTACAGATTCCATTCCCCATCCTGCGTAGCCAACGACAGTAACGTCTTCAGCAAATTTGTTTCATTGTTTGCAGTTATATTTTAAAAAATGATATAAATGTCAGGTAATTGACTTTAGCAAATGATAATAATTTATTATAGTATTTTCCAATCGGTATAGTGACCTTATTTTCGAGTAGAAAATTAATGCCATATATATATTGCAATGCTCCTGGGTTTCTGGAGGACGCTAGCCTCATCTAGCTTCAATTGGAATAAGGAAATAATAGCGTAGCTCTGATTAAAGATAATATTCTAGGCCAGATATAATGACGGGCGATAGAGACATATTTAGTGCCATCATATCTGGGTCACGCTGTTGATTGTTGGATTGGTTCATTCATGAAGTCGTGAGAGTTCATGGATGAGGGATCAAGAATCAATCCTGACTAAAGAGTTTCTAGGTAGATATGGAAAGGCAATGATTCAAATTTAACATAACAACCTTGATTGACAATTTCAGCCTTTACCAATTACGCGATTACTTTAACAGTCAATATCTAACATTGTATGCATCTCCCAGTTGGATAAAGAGAGAACTAGGAAAGACCCAGAACTATGCAATGAACTGAATATGAAGGTTCTACTTACATATTAGAGTCCTGGTGAAACAGAAGACTGTGCTAGAGATTCAGAAGTAACTACTCTGAGGATCTCTGAATAGCACTTGGCACCGTATCTCTTAATTTGGAAGGTTATATAATCATTATTGTTTACATTCAGGAATGCATGAATTAGCAGTCCTGATAACATACTTATAATTATTATATAACGTGGCCTGATTATATAACTGCCTTTATAGTCAGCAATTACTTTTTCCCGGGTCCTTACCTAAGGCACACCTTTTACATTTCATCCGAGGCTAGCCATTGCCAATCGTT
>JAGDQP010000999.1:59696-79778 GCA_022664845.1 Lepisma saccharinum | reverse complement strand
ATGATCTAAATAGAGAATTTGGAAAACGATTTTCTAACTTATTTGTTAATGAGTAGTCAGAATTTGAATCTCGTAGTAATAAAAATGTCAACTGTTAGAGTATTTCACATATTAATTATTTTTCAAGTTTAGCGAAAGAAATATTGGATTATTTACAAGCAGCTCGGTTTTGAATACGCCTGTTTTGGTAGCAGATGAGTTCTTCAAAATTAAATCAATCGCCTTGGTGCAAAGGCAAAATCAGACCGAATCTGCTAGGTGGCTTTCGTAACACGGCGAATGTAAGATACCAATTATCATTTCAAATTATTCTTGCGATATTTTTCATTCATGACGATTAACTGTTGGTTTCAAAATCTTAGAGCAAAATCGAGATTTCCTGCTTAAAACTATTAATACTATCAAAACAAAGAGCAAGGAGTGACAGATCTGCCTAGAAGGTCTTCATAACTGCTTTAGTAATTTTACATTTGATTTACGTAGTTAATATAATACAGTATAAGTTTTAACGCACGTTATCAGAGATATGTTTATGATTACAAACTTTTATTGGTAATAAACCTATTTTCAAAATGACATCTAAAATGATACAAACCATGTAATATATATTGTGAAGATGGATTTCCAAACTTATCTCTTCCGCTACTGATACGTTTACTTTCAAAAATGGAACCCTGAAATTCACGAATATGGTATCAATATATTCAATACAATATACAATATCTGCTACATACAGATGCTTATCAGAATAATGGAAACACCTGTAGTTAGCAATACGTCAGATGTATAGGTTGGCAGTGGTGTCGTGGCGACCGCAGCGCCGGACTGCTGGTGGTGGTGTGTTAGGTCGGTCTCCGTACTACGTCAGGCGTCGTGGAACAGGAGTGTGCAGTGGCTGCAGCAGACGAAGGTAGTGTAAAATGGGAGACCTCTCAGAGTTTCAAAGAGGGCAAATTGTTGGTGCGCGGTTATGTGGAGTGAGTGTGACGGCAGTGGCTAGTGTGTTAGGTGTGTCGCCAGGGACAGTGTCGAAGGTGATGACGGCCTACACAACACACGGGAAAACCACATCGGGGAAGCGGAACAGTGGGCGGAAGAAAAGCATCAGTGACAGGGCACGCCGGGTATTAAAGCGCATTGTCACGCGGAACAGTCGTGCCACTGCGGCGCAAGTGACGGAGGAACTCAATCAGCACCTCCCCCAACCTGTTTCGACAATCACAGTCCGCCGCGAATTACATGACATGAACTTACGGGGTCGTGTTGCACGGGCCAAACCTCTCATCAGGGACCAGAACGCTTTAGCACGCCGCAAATGGTGCCGCGACCATGCAACTTGGACCGTTGACGACTAGAAACGTGTGGTATGGTCGGATGAGTCACCATTCACCCTATTCCAAACCACGGGCCGTGTTTATGTGTGGAGAACGCCCAAAGAAGCGTATGATCTGCAGTGTCTCGGCCCAACTGTGAAACATGGCGGCGGCACGGTGATGCTGTGGGCCGCAATATCATGGTTTTCATTGGGTCCTGTGGTCACACTTCGCGGACGCATCACTGCCAACGATTATGTCGCAATTTTAGGAGACCACTTGCATCCTATGGTCTGGATGTTGTTCCCGGACAATGACGCCATATTCCAGGATGATAATGCACCCATTCACACAGCTGGAGTTGTTGCAGCGTGGTTTGAGGAACATCGGGATGAAGTTCAACACCTCCCCTGGCCCGCCCAATCCCCAGATCTCAACATAATTGAACATCTGTGGTCCATCTTGGAAACACGACTCCGGCGACGATTTCCACCTCCGTCCTCTCTCACAGAACTGGCCGATGCCCTGCACGAGGAATGGTGTAATATTCCACTTGCTACCATTCACGACCTCTATGCCTCCATCCCACGTCGCATCAAGGCTGTTCTGAAGACGAAAGGTGGCCCGACACCATATTAATCTGGTAAGTTGTACTTTCGTTCAGGTGTTTCCATTATTCTGATAAGCATCTGTATATATAATGGTGTAAAATATAAATAAATTAGTATATGTGATAACATCCTATGCTTAAAGGATTTTGGCGCACCAGTGGATAAAATACAGGGTGATTCAGAACGAAGTATATTATTCTCGAGAGGTGATTCCTCATATCGGAACAAGTATAAAAGTTCCTATGCATGTCTTTGAAATTCTGCTTCGATTTCGAGACACAGTTTTAACAGCTTGGAGCGCGAAGTCGACGCCTAACAGTCGGAACCAAATGAATTCGAAATCAGTAAATCAGAAACGATGTATCGAATGGAATTTCGTTTACGGAAGTTTGTTTCTAACAAAATGATGAACGGGTTAAATAAACACGAGTGAAAACACAATATCACCAGGTTAAATAAACGTTATATCAAATTGGTTACACTGGCAACCCGATGACATCGAGTTTTCACTCCTGATATAATTTAATCACAGTCAATAAATAAATGTTTAAAACCACGATTAAGCTTTACTAGACTTTAGAAGTTTTCACTACTTATTTCAACTAAATCAGCTTGACAGAGATAGTGAATTTCTTGAGTTATAATAATATTTGAGGATAATCCGCCGTGGTGATTTATGTAACTCCGCAACAATTTTCCCACGAATTGATTGCGACATTGTGATATCGCTATTAAAAAATTAATCATTATTTATTTATATTGTATGCGAGTAATGAATAAATATGTTAATAACAATTGGATGCTTAAGAGATGCAGGGTGGCTTATAACTATACGATTTTGACCTCGGGGTCAATTTGAAAACACTTCTTCAACGATTTCAGGCTGCTCAATTAGATCTGGAAATCTGAACCCCTATTGTCGTCTTAGTTGTATACCACTATGTTTCTAAACTCCTTTTGAATAAATATTCGTAATTGAAAAATCGTTATTCCTTTTTTCGCTAGAACATGACACTAGTAACAACAGTTTACCACCAAGTTAAAAATGAAAATAATCTAGAATATCATCAAATACATAGTTTTTTCACCTCGAAATTCACGTTGTTTATGTGGACCTGAGTACACTTTCATAACTTGAGTGCTTCTTAAATTATTGATGTATTCACGTAGCTTTGATTCTATATTTTCGATTCGTCGATTTAAATCAACACCATGATTATTATAATCAGTAACACTCACATAATTAGCACTGAAATTATTCAAAGTCTCTTGCACATTCAATAATTTTGTAGCAGTAGGCATTACAGTAATAGAGGTTTCTATTATTATAAATGGTCCAGGTCGACATAGTTTGTTCGCAAGGTGGAGGGAACATTAGACATGTTTGTATAGTTTGTTTGCAGGTCACTTGGCTTTTTCTGAATCTCTATAATTACAGTTTCATGACTAGTTGTACTATTCTCTAGCTTTTTCAGTACATATTGTTAACCGCTTAACAATTTCATTAACGCCATGAACAGAAATGATTTTTGTATGTTCCTGAATCACTTGGTTAAGTTGTTCCTCAATATTGTTTATTGCATCTCCAATAGCAGAAATATCCTCCAAGATTGGTCATAGAGATATACTGGCATGTAGATCTTGTAATTGTTGTTTAATATTATTAATAGTATCAGGTATATTCTCACTTGATTCCTGTGGTGTTTGAATGTTTCAGATGACCTTTTTAATATATACAACCTCTTATGATGGGGACAGAGCATTAATAGTTTCTTTCAGAGCTATTAGGTATATTACCATTCCAGTTATATCACTTCAGTAAACACATTTTTGAGGTTGTTGTAGGGTATATGAAATCGCCTCACAGCGGCCTTCTACTTAATGAAACCTATTATTGATTCAAGAGGTTCCTTCATATGTTCTTCCGTCCAACGCTTTTCCGTCTTCCTTTTGTACTTTCCCATCTGCAAACGGAAGAATTTTCCTCCCGTAATATATGTGGTGGAATATCCTTTTTCAAGAGAGCAATCACATTATTTACTTGCTAAACGCGATCATAATTACCCACAAAATCCGATAGGAATCACCTGATATTGTTACAGGATTTTAAAACCGATGTTGGAAACACAGCGGTCGGATTTCAGCCATATTTGATCATGTATCTTCTTGACACAGGTAGATCTGTTTTCGAATATATCACTCCCATTTGCATCGTACGTAACGTCGTCTTGCAAACTACTTGAAAACACTGCTTCTAACAATACAACGTGTTATTCTCCTAACATAAATGTACTTTGTAGGGCCTTCTGAGGTCGAAAGTCTAAAGGAACAACAGTGGACTTGTCTACAGTTCCTACTTACACTCTCCAACTAGGGTTGGATGATTTGTACAGCTGATTGAAGCACTTCTTGCGACGGCAATGTATCCGATCAGAATCCCTTGCTTTCAAACTCAATTGCAATCACTCGTGTTTAATATATTAGCTATTTCGAATACATTACTGAGTTATGTCCCAATTCCTCCTGATCTCTATTAATTTCTGATACATAGGTTAGTATTTTAATCGCGTAATTTATTGGTTTCTTTACCGAATAAATATAAATTGCTCTGTCATTTAGATATTACCTTTCTAAGCTCTACTAAACCCTGTTGTGATGGATTATTCTATACTACGTTTGCAACGTCGTTATAGCTGTTTGAAAGTTATTAAATGTAGTATTTTTTAACTTTAGAAGCTTCACCTTCAAACCATCCAACAAATGTTGTACATGAATATTTGAAATAAATTGATATTTTAATTTCATCAAAACCCATACAACCCGATCTGAATCGCGGCATATTTACATGATATTAAAATCGATGTTGGCACCACTGCGGGCGGATTTCAGCCATATTTGATCATGTATCTTCTTCACACAGATAGATCAGATTCATTTTATATGTTGGCGATTGTGTTTTGAATCTGCCTTAAATCCTTTGTGTAACGAGATTTTTATACATTGATATTACTCATTTCAATTCATTACCGAGTCGTTGTAACAACTCCAGAAGTGCTCTTTGTGCAGTAGAAATTTCATTTTCTATATTTGAAAACAAGGAGTTTCGAAGAGCATTAATTTTAATTTTAATGATTGTAGTATGTCTATTATCATAAATTATAAGCTGATTAGTATTGTTAACTTTTCCATTAAGAGAATCACCTGCCAGAGTGGTACTATAGCGTTCTATAGCGAGCATAGCCAAAAATGTTTTTCGGATTTTTTTTTGAGTGGTTACTATATTACAAAATAGATAGTTTTGTATTCCATTTATCTATGTGTGAGCCTTTTGCGAGGTATAACCAGTAATGCGCTCAACTTCAGTCCCTGGTTCGATTTTCAGTTGAGGCTAAAACTTTTGGTGTTGACCCACCTCGTGAGAATAATTGGAAAGTTATTTGAATAAAAGAAGTATCGCATTGTGTTCATGAAATCAGACACACAGCTACAATGAAGTGTTACGTTGACGTTGACCACGTAACTCTCTACTTGAACCTAATACAGCCGTATGACAGGCCAGGTCCTTAAGGGGCTGTCATGCCACTCCGTTTAGTATATATATATAGGGGGGAGAGAGAGAGTTTAGGTGTGGTGC
This sequence comes from Lepisma saccharinum, assembly GCA_022664845.1. Lineage (NCBI taxonomy): Eukaryota > Metazoa > Arthropoda > Insecta > Zygentoma > Lepismatidae > Lepisma > Lepisma saccharinum. The sequence continues at coordinate 74,220 of JAGDQP010000999.1, read as the reverse complement.
ATAAGCGAGTGTGTGAATGTTCTTTTTATGACAAGTTTTACATAAAATTTCATCTTCATTATTTATATTTTTATATCCCCATGAAACTGTGTGTATTATACAATTTAACATTTTTCGGTTACCTTGTTAGCAGTTGAATGATAAAGTTCTGAACGTATTTGATTCTGTGTTTTTCTAACGATATTGTTATTAAATAAGAAGTCTTTTAACCTTCAAAAGTAATTTTATCTTTTACAATATTTTTCTTAATACCTTTACATTGTTTCTATTCTTGCTCCTCTAGTGCTTTTATTGAATAAGATTTTGCTGCCAATCCAATATATTCGCTAATTAGCACACCATTCAACTCATATATCATTTTACCTGTTTCTATTTTATGATGGGATACTATGTTCGTTGGGTTGTTGGTATCCCGAAGTGTCATATTTATCAATCATTTGTTTTATATCGTCATAAACATGTTCAGTTTTAATGTAATAGTATAGGAGTCAGTGTCCTTACAGATAATGTTAATTTTATCACTGTATCGTCTTTTAAATTTAATTATAGTGAAATTCATACATTATCAATTTCGAAACTTCAAGGACTGTTGCCCTCACATAAATTTCTTTATCAAACTTTGTATATTTTTTAAACATGTGAAATAAAGAGAATTGTTTACCAAGAATTAATTTTTGTGTAACGAGTATTTCATATTTTCTTACATAGCTTACAATGTTTACGTCTATTCGGTTTCGAACATGGTTTTGCCATATGGACTCCTATTTAGCAGTTTTAAACATATTTTTTTCAAATTCTACTGTTGCCTTTACACGACAGTCAATACGAAAATTTATATAAGAGGTGAGCCATTTAGATTGTCGAAGCCTTAACATTCAGTGCACACTTTGAAACACCAAACCATGTTTACTTTCTATAAATTGTAGCAATCAATAATGTGCGGCATAACTTATTTTGGCAATTTTACTTTTGTTTGTAAGTTTTATGTTTACCAGTAGCCAGTATCTTATTAACAGATGCAAAAATAAATATTTATGTTTATGATGTAATAAATTAAATATTATTGGATAAATTAATATGCTTCCGCAAAAATTAAAAATCACGATCTACCGGCCAGTGAAACTTTTTATGTGTATTCCAGTGGTTAATATTTGGTTTCCAAAAGAAAATTGCGTTGTGGCAAGTGGTTATTGAATAGAAGGCCATATAAATTATCCATGTCCAAATATAATAAATAAGACTTTCCTTTATTGGATTAAAATCTAATAAAATGGATTTTTGGCTTTGACATATCTGAGTATGGATTGTATACCTTCCCGCAAATACATTTCTCTATAAATAGATACATGTTAACTTCTGAGAAGAGATCGAATTCAATTTTCGTTTTTTACAACATAGGCTGCCACAAGAAACCCGGACTTGCGTAAAATTTAGAGGATCAATTTCAAATGCATCTCAGCAAGTTTAAAGAAAATTTTCTAAAACATCTGTGGTGGGCAGCACATGTCATGTTAAATAATAATCATGATTTTACCCAAGTGTTTTACAATTAAATACATTCCAAGCAGTTTGTACATAGTTATAATCCTAATTGGAAACATTCATTCTCATTTAACATTCTATTATAGGCTTCCTTGGGTGGTATCAGTAAATGTATCAATGTCCATTAAGTAGTCGTAAGGATATATTCCCTTGCTAATATCTAATGATAACTTTTCCTCCTCATCACAGAAATATTGTGAAGTATTTATAAATTGACATCACTTTAATTTAGACACTAATGCATGGATACTATACGGGAAAATCGAAATAGATCGAAAATTTGAGTTTAATTTTTCTACAATTAAATATAAATTGTTTGAAAAAGAAATATGCTTTCTCTCACTTTGTGCTATAGTAGATATTGACCCTGGAATGAAACACAATTCCTTTACTAATAAATGAAAATCATATGCACGAGGTTTGTGACATAACCAAATAATGGTTCTTGACGTTGAACACGTAAATTACAATTGTTGCTCAATGGTTTAATACATTGTACTGTTAAATTGGTATAATGTTTTACATAACAATTTTCATCGGAAAAATACACAATCACAAACAGAACATTCTTGTGATTGATTATGTAACTGTAATTGCATAGTTCTTATCGGTATAGTCGGTCTTTGATAGACTAATATATTTGAAATGTCTTCTAATTCATTCTCCATTGCAAATATAAAATATTTTCCTACACTTTTATCACGATTATTATATAGACTGCTTCTGATTTAGCACATTGATTTGCGCGACATAGGGTACAATGAAACCAAAACTACAAGTCTCATGATCATGAATTTGTGTCGTAGATGAACCTATTTTTCTATTTTGTGGTTTAAATTAACATTCGAAGTCAGCTACAATTACAACATCGGTCTGTAATAGTGACGCTAAACGTTATTGTTTGACCTGGTTTCGGCATTTCAATAAACGTTGGTGTATGTTCCTTACACCATTCTGAGTGTTCAGCTAATTTTACTTCGATAGAGAAATATAACAAACAGCGTTTGCAAAAATATAATTGATGCTAACATTTTGTTATTTGTCTCCCAATTAAAAGTGAAACATTTGTTATTAGGCAATAATACTCGTTAATGTCTTTAGTTTAATACAATAAGTCAATACGATGCTCAGAATATCGCTGTGTGCAGGGGATTTTTTATTTTCGTTGTCTATTCGGTACACATTAATTGATATTTTAGAATTTGAATATTCAAAATTAAATTTGGTTTCAAATTTGTTTTCTTTTGATACCATAGCCAGGAATATCATATTGATTTTCTCAAAAATGGGTAAAATTCTGTTTTGTGGTACACGGTGAGGGTTAACTTGCGCGGAATATCGTGCAGCAAGAATGCAATACAGAAACTACTTGTAATGATTATTTTGGATGTTTAAAATCTGATTCTTTTGCGATTCTATCAATTTTGGTAGTTTTTATATGATGATGCCGCTAACGAATCATATATACTTATTTGTATATCTAATACGTGATTTGGTTCGTTACATAAAGGCCAACCAGACTTGTACAGCACTTGTTGTTGACATTTTGATCTCATTTTTGCTTGGCACAGAAAATCTAGTTGTTTCTAGTATTTATATTGCGTTTGCGAAATTAAATGTTAGATAAAATTAACTTTAAAAGACGAGCTATTATATTCCTTCTTCATTATAACAAAGCAATTGTGTTCAACGTCATTCAAGAAACATAAACTGTCCTGATTTATATCAAACACTATCTCAAAGGTTTTCAAATTATTAATGAATATAGTTTCAAAAAGTAGAATCCCATCGCTACATTGACTTTTAGGATATATCTCGTCTGCATGCATTCGTTTTATATGCTTTGATAGTTTTGGCTACAAAAGACGTAAGATATTTAATATACTTAATACTTAATATTAAATATTGGATGTCGGCCTGAGCCTTTGATGCCTAAGGGTCTTAAAATTAAATTAAATTTAATTGGAGGTTTTCTTTATTGGAAGCTATACAAATTCGAAATTGGTATGATCTTTATGTATAAAATACTAAACTTTAAGTGTTAAACTGTTAATATAAATACATACAGCCAAAACTATTTATAAAGCAAGCACCGAGACACTACGGATGCAATGTAAATAAATTAGAGATGGTTTAAAAAGGTTTAAAATTTAATAATTTCTTAATGAAAATTACTGGTATGGTATTTTCATATAAAATACCAACTTTCAAAATACCAATAAATATTAATGATAAACACAAACCTTGGAAACGCTTGAGGAAGAACAAACTTTAGTACCTAGAAAACTCTGGCTTCAGAGATTACCACAGTAGCACATATACGTTGAAAATACGCGGATTAAGTGTTAGTATCGAAACGTTATTTAACTGTTGTATATGTACCAGAATCTACGCCTCTTTAGCTGTTTATTCGACATTAAATAATGGTTGAGGAACAAGTTGAAATCAACTTTTAGAAGAAACGTAGCGTTCATCGTTAAGAAGTGGACAATTAAGAAATGTATTTTAGAAAACTTTCTAACGTTATTTATGCCTTTATTTTAACCTTTTCAGTTGGCAAAAACATAACATGATTACTGTTTGGTATACACAGTTGCTTTTATGATTATACATTAATTTATTAAATTTTCCAACTGTCTGCATTGGGATTCGAAACTGGAACTTTGCACACTCGTTGTTGTAGCTCATCACTCTAACTATTAGGCTGTGGAGGCTACTTTGGAATAACTACAATCTTTTACTTTCATTGTATGTTACGAAGACTGTATGTGAAGCAAAGGCATGCGTATAGGCTTGAAGACAGTAGCCACAAATCCAGAGCAGTCGACCCACCAACATGTGACGACATTTTGTTCATAAGTTATGAAATAATAAACGTAATCTTCATTCTGAAGAAGTAAACGATGAAAACGAAAATTTCGCAAACGTATTTTTAACGTTGTATATGCCCATCTTTTCAATGATTTATCCAACGTTTAATAATGGTTGAAAAGACTTTAAAATAAAAAAAATACAATAAACGTTGGATTAACCGTCAAAAGTAAAAGACAAAAACAGTATTATCGAGCTTTAATAAACCGCTTAATTAACTGTGAAATATAGTTAAAAAGTCAATGAAAATACTACTAAAACAACACTGATAAACGTTTCTAAAAATTTGGGTATCTAAAAGAATCATGTACTCACTAGGAAATGTTTTTGTTCGAAGAAAAATTTTGGTGCGAAAATATGTTTTTTTTAAAGAATGTGATATGCTGAAATCAGAAAGGACAATGATTCATCTGTGAATTGATATCTTCCTCCCCAAACTGACCAATGTCTACTCGAATACTGTATAGCACGAAATGATGGAAACAACATTGTAAGTCGTATACATATGAACTGAATGGGACGAAATACTGAATAGAAGTAACATGGATGCATCGTTACGAGATGCGGGAGATGACAAACTGGCGCTCTTCAGGTGGCGGTACACGAGACCGAAAAGTACGAGGTGGACATATTAGCAATACTGGAAGTCCGGTGGGTAAGTCAAGATTGCATTCAACAGGACAAATGCTCTTTCTAATATGGGGGAACATAGTTTCACGATTTCGGAACAGGATTCCTCATTAAGAAGAGTATCCTTCCGGCGGTGCAGAATATTGATTTCGAAAACGAAATACTATCGTACGTTAGGATACGTGCCCGATGGTGCAACACGTTTTTAAGAAATGTCTATGCTCCAACCGAGCAGGCTGCTGGTAATGACAATGATACATTTTACGAGGAGTTGGAAAGATGATTTGACCTATTACCGAAATATAATACGAAAATTGTGCTGGGGGATTTCAACGCTAAGGTAGATAGGGAGGAAAAATATAGACTTACTATAGGGAAATACAGCCTTCACGAAATCACCAACAACGATAGAGAAAGACTGATAACTTTCGCGATCTCGAAAAAGCTACTAGTAAATAGCACATACTTCCAGCACAAAGATATACACAAATACACATGGGTATCTCCGGATGGCAAAACACCTAACCAGATTGATCACTTATTAGTAGACAGAAAAAGACACACCAATATAATGGATGTTAGGTCTTACAGAGGAGCGGAAGGTAACACTGACCATCAGTTAATGATCGCAAAAGTGAGGGAAAAGTTATGCATCGCGCACAGGAAAAACAAATGATCAAAACCACTTAAATTCGAAGTTAAACGATTAGATAATCCAAACGTAAAGGCAAACTACCAACTCGAAATCTCAAATAGGTTTGAAATCTTAGCTGACTCGAATAGTAATAAAGATGAAATTAATAGTGAAATTGATGTAAGAAAGATGTGGTATTCGTGATACAGTGAAAGGTGCAGCGAAGAAACGTGGAGGTGAGAAGGAATACCAGAAAACAAGCCTTGGTTTGATGAAGAATGCCATAAACTTCATGGGGAACGAAAACAAGCAAGGCAGCGATGGCTAAGTAGTATAAGCGAAGCAAATACCAATCACTACAGTAACGCGAAACGGAACGCCAAACGTGGGTTCAGAGACAAAAAGCGAGAATATATGACGCAGAGGATTCAGGAGATTGGGGAAAACGGGAACACAAATAACATACTAGATCTGTACAAATAGGTAAACTCGTTAAGAAAAGGTTACCAGCCGAGATGAACGCGGAGATCTGCTTTGGGATCCGACTAAAATTATAGATGTGTGGAAAAGTTATTTAGACAAACTTCTCAATGTACACAACGGGAAACAAAGAGAAATTTGAAATCTATACAGCAGAACCGTGGATTCTTGAACCTAGCGAGATCGAGGTCGAAATGTCGATAAAGAAATTTTAAAAATCAAATCACCGGGAATAGACAATATTCCAGCCGAATTAGTTAAATCAGCATGAACAAGACTAATCAAGGAACTGCATAAGTTGATAAATGCTATATGGAGAAAGAAGGAGCTTGCAAAGGTATGGGAAACCTCAACAATAGTTCCGGTTTATAAAAAAGGCGATACATCGGGCTGTAATAATTACCGCGGAATCTCGTTACTCCCAACATGTTCTAAAGTATTGAGTAATATACTTCTAACTCACCTAAGTGTATACACAGACGAAATAATTGGAGATAAACAATGTGGATTTAGAAGAAATATATCCAGGTTGTACCAGATTTTCGCCTTGAGAAAAATCTCGGAGAAGAAATGGGAATGCAATGGAACTGTTTACCAGCTATTCATTGATTTTAAGAAGGCTTATCATTCTATTAAAACTGAAAAGTTATACAGTATCCTGGTACAATTTGGAATTCAGAAGAAACTTGTTCCATTTGTGAAAATGTGTTTCAGCGACCCCATAAGCAGAATACTGGTAGGTCATAATATTTCAGATAATTTCAAGATTCGCATCGGATTGAAACAAGATGATACCTTGTCACCACTGCTGTTTAACTTTGCGTTAGAATATGCGATTCAGAAAAAAAATATGACAAAAAGGGACTAACATTGAAGGGGTTAAATCAACTTTTGGTATACGCGGATGATGTATGAGTCGATTTAATAGGGGACGTTATAGATGCTCTACAAAGTAACATAGGCATCTTAGTAGAAGCGTGCGATGAGATAGGTCTACAGGTAAACATAAATAAAACAAAATGCATTATAACAAGGAGAAAAACATAGAATAATGGAAATAGAAACATAACAATTAAGAATGAGAATATTGAGAGAAAGTAAACAAATTTAAATACTTGAGAGCATATGCAAGAATAAAAACAAGGTCACGGAGGAGATAAGAAGTAGCTTAACATTGGGCATCGCATGTTTCTATTCAGTCCAAAAACTCAAAACATCGCGATTAATATCAAGGATGTTGAAATTGAAAATATACAGAACGGTTATTCTGCTGGTAATATTTTACGATTGCGAAAGTTGGAGTACAACCGTAGCAGGTAAACATAAATTACGAGGGTTTGAAAATAAGGCCATGAGAAAGATATATAGGCCGAAACGGGACGATATGACAGGATAATGGAGGAGACTGCATAATGAAGATCTTCACGGACTTTACGATTCACCAGATGTAAAAATAATGAAATCCAGACGACTAAGATCGCTGGGGCATGTAACTTGTATGGGGGATAAACGAAGACTATATTCCATCTTTTTTGGGACACCGGATGGATAGAGACCGTTGGGAAGACCGAGACGACTTTGGGAGGACAATATTAGAATGGTTCTTCGAGAAGTAGGTGTTTGTGATGAAAAATGGCTTGATCTTGCCCAGGATAGAATCTTATGGGGAACTTTTGTTACTGAGGCGATGAACTTTCGAGTTGCGTAAGCCATAGAGTAAGTAGGTAAGTTTTATTTTCATTTATCTATTTTTTATTTAGATTCTAAGAGAAGTATGATGTCCATAGTGCTTTATTTGCTATACCATGTTCTATCCATTGAAAGCATGAAACCAGCAAAATTACCCCAGATTATGTTAAAAAGTCCACGATTTATTAAACGAAAGCTGATGTGTTCCTGTGCAGCAAACAAAAAGACTATACATGCATTGCATATATGCGATCACTGGTGGCAGTATGTGATACGAACTTCACAAATACTTTATTAATGATTATGACTTGGTAATATTGTCAGTTTAATTTAATGGTTTGAAACATTTAGATTTATTTACTTTGTTCTTAATTCTTTATATACATAGGAGTATGTACGCGTAAATTAGTTGAAGTATTCGACAGGGCTATGGGCTATGGAATGGTGAATTGAAGAGGAACATTCAGGAGTCATATAATTCAGTATTAAATATAAATTCTTGCGATGTGATGTTAAAATATGTCAAAAGACAAATAGATATCTGTTAGATATGATGATGACTGTTTTCTATGGTTTGCGTATGTGGTGTTTTGAGTTTAATGAAAGTTAATGAAAGTTATCATTGCTTGAGAGAAGCAAGAAGAAAGAAGACTAATAAGAATGTCAGTAATATGTTCAATGAAAGAAATACAAGTTAAGGTAGATTTTGTGTTCTCATTTACATCTACTGCTCTCTCTCTGGGGGGGAGGATGCATTTTCGTATTCTCACAGGTTCTGATCTAATTGAACTGAATCTGATTTGTTACGTTACTTTCGAATTATTTAGAATTACCTTAACATAAAGGCAATGATTGATTACAGCAAAAGGGCACAGTCACCGAAGGAGACTCAATGCGCCTCCTCGCACCACAATTTCGAAAAGTTTCATCCAGACTCGACTGATATTTTAATATATCTAGAACAATACGAAATGTATTGTGAATTGCTACGCACATTCAAAGAGAAAAAGGTAGTGAGTGACCTTTATCGCATTTACAGGACGTAAATTGTACAGCCTATTGCGGGATCAGACTTTCGAACAAATATCCATTAAGTTATGGGAACATTACGAAGGTAAAACCAATATTACAGTCGAACGTTTCAAATTCCATTCCATTGAACAATTTGAATTTCAGTCTTGAAGAAATTTCAAAATAAACATCAAAAAGCAAGCTAACAAATGTACGTTTGATGATGCAAGCGAAGATATGATGAGGAACCAAATACTAATTGGTATCGCAGACGAAAACTCTAGAAAAAGATTGCTTTCAAACCCGAAACTAATATTGCTGAAAGCTATTGAGCTAATTCAAATCGAAGAACAGATAGAAGAAGATGTTAAGTATTTTCAACCGAAGCCAACATACATTGCTGTACGTCCCAACAATCAAGGTACACAGCAAGATATTTCGCAAAATGCTTTTATATCTCGCCAACATACGAAAGTATGTTACAGGTGTGGCAGCGGTGTTCTCAATTACATCTAATACTATTGCTTATTGGTTGGCGGATGCACTTTAGTACTCTCACAGGTTTTGATCTAATTTTACTGAATCTGATTTCTTACGATACTTTAGAATTATTTAGAATTAGCTTAACATGAAAGTATTGATTAACCACAGAAGCAATGAAAGTCCTATTCGTGCTTTGTGCAAAGTATGTCTATTCTTCTCTGAAATGCTGAAGTCACGTATTATTTGTGGCGTGTTAGGAATTGAGATTGACTAAAACTATGAGTAAAATTAGAAAAGATGTTTTCAGAACGTAATTGTAGTGATACTGTTAATATGAAGCGATAAACTTCGGATTATAACAAGGAGCGATAAGACATTAATGAAACAATGTGCACACGATGAGGTTTATGATGATTAACACTTTTATGTTTATTGTATTTATTAACTGCTGAAATACAGGAGCTTGCATACACTGGTGCTTTAGTTAATAATAACGTTGGAACATAACTATTAAAGAATAAATGAATGCTCTAATTCTTTTAACTAATAACGAATATTTTAATCTGCTTGATGTACACTTTATAATATCACTTGTGCAATATTGGCAGTTTAAGAAGGATATATGTATTGCTAAACACGATATATATATATATGAACGTGTGCACTACTCCCCTGTGTGAATTATTCAACAACAAGTTTATCCCCTGAATAACAAAATATGCTTATTTCCTATATGCTAAGATAGGTTTGTCTCATGTGTGACTAACTAAGCTGTTTGGGATGATATTACTATTATACATTTTATTTCGAATTAAGTAGCTTATCTAGAAGTGATATCTTTTATTTTATTTTTTACATACAGTTTTGATTACTTAATATGTTAAATTTATTTATTTGCAATTTTTACTTTACTAGAATATTTAAGATGATCACTCCAATGTTTAGTTTAAGGTAAGTAATTAGATTTAACCACAAAAGTAGTATTTGGCCTTTATAATGCTTTGCATTATTAGTTAGAATAGGATTTGTGAATATTTGATTTACTTTTTAACTGTTTGTGAGACTTATATTTTTTACAATGATTTTTGAACGAAACGAATACGATAATGCTTGACAATATATTACTCTTGTGAACACGTTTGCTAAGTAATGTTATTTGTATCTTTAGCGTAATTTGTACTTGACAAAATATAAGCAACCAAACAACAAATGAAACGATGAATTACTTCACAACCAAACTGACAGTTTACTCTCGCCAACACTTAACTCATTTATCATATAATTTACCATAATGCTAACAAACATCATCCTATCTGAACTTGTACTTTACTTTAATGGTACTAACTGGAATTGAAGAATCTCGGATACTGCTAGGTTGTGAATGTTTACTACTTTCGGCAAAACTTTTTTAAAAGCATATACTAAAATTTACTTTTTTTGAACTACATGTGGAAATTATTGTGTTCAAAACTTTTTAACACATTTTTAGTACTTTCGTTGTATTTGTGAATAAATGAAAGTATTTTGTTTACCAGAATTAATGTTGAACTAATATTACTTTAAATCACCGGTCTGTCATGAATAAACTGACAAAATTGTTTTTTTTTCAACATTTTTATTGTTTGTATTTAAATTTACGGTCTGTTATGAATGAGAGGATATTACTGCCTTTATATATTTTTTGTTACTTTTTAAATATGGTGCACGGCGAGCGAATGCAGTAGAATTTTGTTATTAAATATTTGATAAGCACGTTGTGGTTTTGATACAATTTTACTGTTAGTTTGACTTTCGGGGGAATCGTTTATTGTTTCGCCCTCGTAACTAGTTTCAACACATAAACGAACATTAATTTTTTTAACACCCCGATAAGAAACCAAGTATGCCTTAATTGAGGATTTACTACACTGTTAGGGCTACACTAACTGTTGTTGTTGTGTTTATGGAGGGCAACTTAACCAAGCCGAACAGCGCTTTGCAGCAATTTACGGACAAGGTATTAGTTGAAGCCGTACTTAGAGGGTCTTAAAACATTACTTTTTTGACCACAGTGCGCACACTTTGCCACTACTATTACTTTAAGTAGTTAACGTTTTGCAGACGAAGCAGTTTAACTTTTAATAACATCATCATTTTTGCTTACTTTTTCTCATAATTGTGATAGATATTACAAGGTAACCAAAAAAAGGTTTTGCCGTTGTAGAGCAGTGATAAACAAAGAGCAATACAGTGGATGCTACTTACATTTGGTTTCGAAGTAAGCTCCATCAGCATCCAACACGTTTTGCGAACGTTTCTGCAGCTACACAATACCCTGGTGATAAAGGTCGGCGGTCTTCGAGGCAAAGAAGTTCGGATGTGCGTTCCACACGTCTCCTTCATTGGCGAAGGATCTCCCACGACAGTGGTTGTCGAGGGAATGAAACAGGGGGTAATACGTTGACGCAAGGTCCGGTGAATATAGTGCATGACACAGTGTCTTCCAGCCAAGTTGCTGGATGGTCTCCCGGGTCCTCTTTCCCACACGTGGCTTGGCATTGTCGTGGAGGACCAGCACACCCTTGAGATTCACCAATGTCAGCTCCTGCCGCAATGCACGGTGCACCCTTTGCAACTGCTGTGAGTAGAAGTCAGCAGTGATGGTCTGACTAGGTGGAAGGAGTTCGTAATATACCACTTGGTGACAAGTCCACCATGCAGAGAGCATAATCTTTCGTGGTTGCAGAGGTGGTCTTGAGGTGTGAGAAAGATGATCACGTGGCGGCAACCAATGTCTGCTACGCTTGGGAGCGTCGTAGAGGACCCATGTTTCGTCACCAGTGAGCAACCGATCTAATATGGTGTGTTCAAGTGCCGAGTGAGCAAGGACAAACAGACTGTCACCTGTTGTTCCTTGTTGGCTGCCGACAATGTGTGGGGTACTAATCACTTGCTTAACCTGTATGAATTCCTTACCCCCCCCCCCCCTGCAGGTGCAGTCTGACTGTTTCAGCGGAAACATGGAACCTTTCTGCAAGTTCATCAGAAGTTAGATCGCTGTCCTCCTCGATGGCTGCTTTGAGGACCTCGTCATCAAACACATGTGGTCATTGACTGCGAGGTTCATCAGCAAGACTCACATTTCCCGAACGGAATTTTCGGGACCAATGCCTGGCGGTGCGTTCGTTCACGGCAATCTCACCAAATGCTGGCATATGCGGCGACTTGATGCGGGAGCTGACAGACCCACTTTAAAGCCATACAAGTAACACACGCGAACAAACTCCTTCGATACCTCCATTTCTCTTTCACACTGGACGAGCTATGACTGTTGTGTGTCAGCACCGTGACTGTATTACTAAAGGTCTATGATCAGACTAACTCCTGATTGCTTGGCAGGCACGTGCGTCATTTCGTTTCCTCTCTATGAGCGCATGATTAATGGGAAGACAAAACTGCAAAACATTTTTGGTTACCTTGTACAATAATACAAATTTACATATTTAAACTTTAAATCTTGAGAAAGTAGTTTACTAATAATTGTTAACATATAATGAGGGAAAGTCGCTGCTACCCAGCGTACTTTACTGCAAATATGTTACTACAACAGCTCGTATTTTTTTTAACGCAGTATGCCTAACAGGCATCAATACATGTTTAGATATGAAATTAGTTATGCACACGAATATATTTACACAACTTATTGTAATAATGTAGATAAATATGAAAAACAAGCTATTTATATGTGGTATAGAACGCAGAAAATTTTTATGTACAAAATAAACCATTTTTTGTTATATATATATATATATTTTTTTTACTGGCAATCATGTTACATATTTGCAAGAAATTTATAGAATCTGTACTGATGACCTCGGCAGTTCTGGGTGAGACAGCTAGGAAGTCTTTGAGTTTGGTTTCATTCTCAAATAATAAAGTATACAGTAAAAAGGATATATGAAATGTCCGAAAGTGTTAGGAATACATTGTTAAACATAATTAAAAATACACATTTTTGCTAACCAATTAGATGAAAACACTGACATTCTGAATAATAGAAAGGAATATTGCGCCGTTTTCTGCCCCTCAACCAATTCTAATGAAATTTTGTATGGTATAACTAGACTATATGGGAGTTTCAATAAACCAAATCTTTTGTATATACCACTTCCGGTTATCATGGAAAGCGTGTCCAAAGTGACCACTTCCGAATTCTAAATTTTATAATATTTCAAATAAATTGTGATATCTTAAGAATGGCATAAACTATGAAATTCAAATTTTATGTGGAAAGTTCTAATATAATGAGCATGTCACCATGTAAATCAAAAGACTATTTTGGAGATAAAAATAGTTTTCTTATGTAAACGTTCAATTTTCGTTATAAAAATGTACTTTCCTCAGGAAACTTTGTGTTGTTTAACCATCAACCCCCGCTAGTTACAAAACGATACTTCGCTCATATAATCTCCACATAATGTAGAAGAACATATCCAAAAATTAATTTGCTACTGATGGGTGCTAATAGTTAGAAGAAACATTTTATACTCTAAAGCTGTATTCTTGCGGATTGTAATTTTTACAGTGTTGTTCTAAATAAATTGTGATATCTCAAGAATAGCGTAAGCTATCAAACCCAAATTTCGCATGGAAAGTGCTAATGTAATGGGCATGTTACAATGTAAACCGAAAGACTATATCTTCAACCGTTTCGGAGAATTTGTTTTTATGTAAACGTACAATTTTCGTTGTAAAAATGCATTTTTTTAAGGAAACTTTTTGTTGTTTAACCATCAACCCCCGCTAGTTACAAAACAATACCTCTCTCAAATAATCTCCGTATAGTGTAGAACATACCCCTAGAACAATATTTTGTAACTGATGGGGGCTGATAACAGCCATACGTAACAAGCAAAAATGAGGTCACGGAAGAAATAAAAAGTCGGTTAGTATCGGGGAACGCATGTTTCTATTCAGTCCAAAAACTTCTAACATCGCGATTAATACCAAGGAAATTGAAATTAAACATACAAGAACGGTTATTCTGCCGGTAGTACTTTACGGTTGCGAAAGTTGGAGTACGACTCTAGCAGATGAACATAAATAAGGTTTTGAGAAAGATATATGGGCCGAAACGGGACGAGATGACTGGAGAGTGGAGCTGAAGAACTCCACGGACTGTACGATTCACCAGATGTTGTAAAA
>JAGDQP010000999.1:0-59596 GCA_022664845.1 Lepisma saccharinum | reverse complement strand
CAAAAATGAGGTCACGGAAGAAATAAACAGTAGGTTAGTATCGGGGAACGCATGTTTCTATTCAGTCCAAAAACTTCTAACATCGCGATTAATACCAAGGAAATTGAAATTAAACATACAAGAACGGTTATTCTGCCGGTAGTACTTTACGGTTGCGAAAGTTGGAGTACGACTCTAGCAGATGAACATAAATAAGGTTTTGAGAAAGATATATGGGCCGAAACGGGACGAGATGACTGGAGAGTGGAGCTGAAGAACTCCACGGACTGTACGATTCACCAGATGTTGTAAAAATAATGAAATCGCGAAGACTAAGGTGGGCAAGCCATGTAGCTCGGATGAGGGAAAAGCGAAGATTAAATTCTATTCTGGTTGGAAGGCCGGATGGAAAGAGGCCATTGGGAAGACCGAGACGTCGTTGGGAGGACAATATTAGAAAATATTTTCGAGAAGTAGGTGCTCGTGATAAAAACTGGCTTGATATTGCCCAGGATAGAATCCAATGGCGAACGTTTGTTACTGCGGCGATGAACTTGCGAGTTCCACAAGCCATGGAGATAATTAGTTAGTTAGATGGGGGCTGATAGAAGAAATATTCTATAATCTGAAGATGTATTCTTGGGGATTGTAATTTTTATAGTGTTGTTACAAATAAATTGTGATATCTCAAGAATGGCGTAAGCTATCAAATCCAAATTTCGTACGACGCTTCTATATCAATGATGCGTATTTCAGCGTAGTATTACAAACGTGAAAGAAATTGCGATTGATAGTTATACAACACAGTTTTTACTCTAAAAGTTGTTTCTAATGCGGCAAATGCGCTTACACCATATACTAAATAATTTCTAGTTAAAACACGACTCGGGGTATCAAATAGAAATTATTCTTGTGATGTGTTCACAATATCCGTACTTGACACACAACATTAGGTTTGGATATCTTAAGAACTTTCAGACATATGGTAGTTTATGTACCTGAATTTCAAACATTTACTTCGACCTGAGGTACTCACCTTTAAAGCCTAAAATGCTTCTTGTAACCTTCAGCCTCATTAATTAGAAAATTATTTTTGAATATGTTCTTCTACATTGCATGGTGATTATATGAGCGACGTATTCTTTTGTAGCTAGTTGGGGCTGACACCTAAAAAACACCGAATTTCCTGATGTTCATAATAGTAGTACTTCCCATACGGAATTTGGATTTGATAGCTTAAACAATTTTTGAGATATCGCAATTTATTTGAAACAACACTATAAAAATTACTATCTGCAAAAATACATCTTTAGAGTATAAAATGTTTCTTCTAACTGTCAGCCAACATCAGTTACAAAATGAGTTTTAGATATGTTCTCCTACATTATATGGATATTATTTGAGCGAAGTATCGATTTGTAACTTGCGAGGACTGATGGTTAAGCAACACAAAATTTCCTAAGAAAAGTGCATTTTTTATAACGAAAATTGAACGTTTACATAAGAAAACTAATTTTTATCTCCAAAACGGTTGAAGATATAGTCTTTTGGTTTTGCACTGTAACATGCGCATTGCATTAGCATTTCTATACGAAATTTGGATTTGATAACTTGCGCTATTCTTGAGATATTACAATTTATTTGGAAAAACACTATAAAAATTAGAATCAAGAAGTGGCCATTATTGGACGCATTTTCCATGATAACCGGAAACGGTATGTACAAAAGATTTGACTTATTGAAACTCCCATATAGTCTAGTTATTACATACACAATTTTATTAGAATATTGAGGGGCAGAAACAGCCCTTATGCGCAGAGCTCCTTTAATTGCTTTCATCTGTTATAATTATGGAAATAAATTGTATGAGAATTTTCTTTTTCCGAACATCTACCATCACATACCACATCAGCAGAATTGTTTCAGATTGTGAAGAAGTTCATGGTTGATAGTTGTAATTAATTGGAATACAGATGTATGGGTGTTAGCAGTGACGGAGCAGGATCGATGTGTGGAAGAAAAAGTGGACTGGTTACTATGATGAAAACTGTAGCACCATTTGTAGTGTGGGTTAATTGCAGGATCCACAGAGGCATTAGCTACAAAGGATTTGATTTAATGAGGTAGTTCAGGTTGCGAATTTGATTAAATCGTCTTTTCAATTCTCGGTTATTTGGTTTAATCTGTGAAGAAATGGGGGAGTGGACACAAGTAATTGTTAATGCACTGTGAAGCAAGATGGCTTTCCCGAGGATTGATCTATTAGTTGAACTGAGGGATGAAATCAAGCTTTTATATGTTTGATTCCAACTTCGACCTTAATGACAGGTTAAATGACTTCAACTGATGTTGAAGCTATCATACCTTGCTGATATCGCTAACCATCGCAATACACTCAATCTAAGCATGCAGGGAACTACCTTCATTATTTTTCAGGTTCGAGATAAAACCAAGGAAATGATTAAAATAAACTGAAGCTTTGAATTCAGAGATTAGACTTTCAAATCTCGAGCAATTCCCTTCCAAGGCAGATTTCGTCAAAATGTCGGTAGAAAATGTTACGAAGGAGATCATCAATGTTATTACGTCTCATTTGGAGCAATGTAACATTAAATTTATAGATCACTTTAAAAGCGTTAAATCTGTATCAGTATAGTTTCCTTGTCTTTAAATGTGAGCGAGTTGTGTAAATTTTATTTGTCGTAATAGGTTGCTGTTTTGCGGTAGGAAGTAGCAACAATGCAGTGACGCTAGTCTGTGAAGAATCTGTAGAAAGAAGCTTCAATGTTATAGGATTGTTATATACAGTTTATTTTATTGTTACAGTTCTCAATACCAGGTGTGCCGGTTAATAATTCTTAATTGTTTCTGAAAAACACATGTAATCTTTGAGAAAGTTACAAAATGTTTTATTCAAAGTATCGGCCATCACTATAGTCACACATTTTCTCCAACTCTCTGGCAATTTTTCGATTCCTTCCCAGAAAAAATACACCTTTTGAGGTGGTACAGTTGAAGCCATTTTTCGACATCTCCGTAATTGTTGAAGTGTTGCATGGAAAATGCGTGAGACATCGACAAAAACAAGGGGTAGTCTGAATTCACCATGTTTGTCCAGTACAGCGCGTGCGGCAAGAGTTCCCATCCAAGTGCAGAGATGGTGTCTATGGCCGTTTCTTTTGTGTGTAATGGGACGTTGTTGTGCTGCAAAATAACGTTTCCGTGTCTTGTAGCGCATTCTGGTCGGTTTTCGATCAATGCATAGTTCAAATAGATCATTTGTTGACGATAGCGAGCGGTATTAACTGTTTCACCTTATTTCACCTTACACGACACCCTTCTGATCTCATTAAATGCCCAGCATTGTCTTGTTTCCAAAGCGATTCGACCTTGCGGTAGATGCTGATGATTGTCTTAGGACAACCCACGATTTTCTGCGTTTTGGGTTATCGGAATATATCCATTTTCGTCTCCAGTAACGATCCGATACAAAAAAAAATCTTTCTTGCCGGGAAGCAAAACGCCTTATTTGGCTCGACACTCGACACATTTACTACACGAGAAAAATATGTCACTAACCCGAAATCGTTCAAACAGCAATGGCGGTTTGAAAGGTCCTTACATAGCAGCAAAATGACATAAGAGACGAGACTGTGAATCAACACTTGTTTCCAGCGCTATCTCTTAAAAAAAAAAAAAACTCTCACGTTCGTACATCGTTCAAATAATATCAGTGAATCTGAGAAACGGATTTATCTATAATTATCGCCTGAATGGTTATTATCACGTAAGTACGTACACATACAAGTAAATTTATTGCTAAGCATATCATGAGAGTAAAATTTCAAGTGGCGAAATATGTTTGCTATAGAACCGACTTATGCTTCCACTACTCGATTCTTGTTTTGCATACTTTGTTTTGATCGGCTACACAGACAATAGTAGGCCGAGGAATTAGTTATCTTTCAATAATTTTGAAAACGTTGAAAACACAGCCTTATCTCTAAAGCGATCTTGTAAATTGTGTACTTT
Organism: Lepisma saccharinum; assembly: GCA_022664845.1. Classification (NCBI taxonomy): domain Eukaryota; kingdom Metazoa; phylum Arthropoda; class Insecta; order Zygentoma; family Lepismatidae; genus Lepisma; species Lepisma saccharinum. The sequence goes on along the minus strand of JAGDQP010000999.1, from coordinate 55,585 downwards.
TTAGTACAACGTAGAGACACTTGAAGTATATATCGGTCTCAGAAGAGGTACCTAAAAGCCATAAATAACATTTGTTGAAGCAAAAATCTCCATGGACCTGCCGAAGCTCAACACCTTGGATGATATACAAGATATGGAGGTTCAACAACAAAGAAACAGTGAGGATGGGAACAAATTAGCGAGGTCGCCCCCATCAAGTAGTCTTCTGGAAGTCAGCAAAATCAAAGCTGGTCCCTCTAGGTCAAACTATAGGTTAATAGGTGACCGAGAAAAAGTTTCAGAACAGTGCATAAGATGCTATACAAGCGCTATTTACCCAGAATTAGGAGTCAGAAATCAGGAAACGGATGCGAGATGGGACTCAAGAAACCTGACTAAAATTTGGCTGAGTTCACCAAAGCATTAGCAAACTTCGAAGAGATCACAGCAATTCAGCGGAGAGCGTAACTAAGTGTCAACGAGAAGGTCACCAGCTACTATAGACAGTTAGCACCGAAGTTATAAGAAGAGTGAGACTTCATCTTGGAGACTGCAATACCCGCTTTGGTTCGGAGGCCACCACGGATGTTTTAATAAACGAAACTATAACCAACCAACAAGACTGAAAGAAAAAACGGGAAGTCTATTCCCAAAATTACAGAACACTCCAGAAGGGCAGGTAGATATCGTCACCCAGACATCAAGGGGGAACACCATACATGACCTTGTTGAAAATACTGAAAACCCACAGTAATTCAAACTGTAACAAAAAGCATTTTGAAAAGCGAAAACTGGCTTTCAACCAAACAAAACCGTCTAATAATTGAAAACTGTTTTTCAACCAATAACTCCCACAGACATATCAGGGGAACAGGCCATTCTAGATACACAGCACTATCAAAGAGAAGTGTTGTTACAACTGAAAGATTAGACCTTGAGAGGAGTCCACCAAAATGACAAAAACATTGAAAATGATACATGAGATATTAATCTACTTTGCAAGCCAACTTAACCAGAATGCGCAACTGGTGATGTTCTATCTCTTAGCAAAGATTCACAAACAACCATCACCGAAGTCTGGTCAACTGGCAGGGAGACCCATAGTCGAAGCGTGCAATAGTCAAAACGATATTTGAACAAATACTTAATACATTTTCTGATGTTTTTTATTCTACCGAAATGGTAGAAGGACACTTAGGTCAGATGAGATGAGATAAAAGAATTAATCCAAAAGACGTATTATATGCTGCAGATATATATTTACTAACGTATAGAAAATACACGGGACATAGTTGTATTTTCAAATTACAACAAATATAAGTATGAATAGCTGCAAGGGGGAAACGTTGGAGCCTCCATCCCCAACACTAGTGAAGAAAGGTCTGGTAATTTTAATGTATGATAATTATATTAGATTTGGGAACAAGATTCATTCAAAAGAACGGGGCGGGTACTTTAGCATATGTTTCTGTGACGTATACGAACATATGAGTACATATTCTGAATTAGTATTGACTAATAAAGGTCCTGTAAAATCTATGCTTGAACATAGATTCGTAGATGATGCAGGAATATTTCCAGGGACGAAAGAAGAATTTAATCCTACATCAACTATTTACATGAAATGAAGCTGGTATGAATGAAGGCTTGAACTCCAAGGTTCGCCCAAACATTGTGAAATATACAGAGAATATGAATTGGAAGAGGAGAATAGGTGCCAGGTTATTGATGAAGATGACGCCCTACCGTCTCAACACCACGGTATTGAATAATTGTTTGAGGTAAGAAGATTTTTACTATGGGTCATTCAATACCAAATCAAACAATAAAAAGAATCCTGGATCTTAAGTTTTACAAAATGTGTGATATTGGGTAATTGTGTTCTATGTATCAATATGTTTTTTCACATGTTTTTGTTCATATGTTCATGTTTTTTCACATTTGGGTTTTGAGTTATAAGTTGTTAAAAATAAAAAAAATCGAATGATTGTTTAAGCGTTTAGAAATATTTAAAAGCCCGAAACCCAAAACTGTTTGTTTTAGACAGCTCAAACATTCACCTTTCGTTTCAGAATATCAAGAGCATAAATTTGATACACTACTTGACTTTATTATACCAATCTTCATATTTTTCAAAAATAAAACAAAACTTGTTTTTTGCTTTTGAAAAATCAGAATCGAAATTTTTATTTAAAACATATGTTCAATGTGCTTCTGATTAGAATGTATGCACAAAATTTCATGACGGTATTTCAATGGAATCATGTTGAAATTTTTTTCTACCAGAAGTATACAGCCACTTATACATAACGTGTATAATTAGCTTAAACGACAATTGCTTTTAGCAAAGTAAATTTATTTTGCTAAAAGGTGACATACAGCATCTTCATTTCCGTTAAATTTTGAACAAACAGTGTTGCTCTAGCTCAGTGGTAGATCACTGGCGCAGCATTCTGGAGCTCGTGGGTTCGATTCCAGTGGTCGACCACCGTCGCGGAGGTTTCCCAGGGTTTTTCATCAGTCTACCAGGTAAATGCCTATATGGCACCTTCATCATAGGTCTTGGTTGACACCTTCCCGTGCCCTGTCTAAAGGACATTTCATTATTATAGTAAAGTAGTAAACGTGGTATATTTATTAGCCCGTATAGTAACTAAATAATTTCAAACTAATAATTCTTACTGCCTTCTTTAAAAAATACAGAGATCAGGTTGAACTGATTAGTTTTTACTAGTTTTGTTCTATAATATTTATTTAATTTGAATTCTATTTATGGCTTTTAGGCATCTAAGGCTCAGGCAGGGATAGGGAGAAAGATTCGGGAAGGTGCCAGCCGGGACCTATGTTGAAAATGCCATCTCAGCATTTGCCTGGTGTGACTGAGGAAAACCCTGTTAAAACCTCAGTCAGGATGGTCGGCTGCTAGCATCGAACCCACGAGCTCCTCAATGATACGCCAATGCTCTACTACTGATCTAGAGCAAATCAGTTCTACAATGTAACTGAATTGAAGATAATGTATGTTACATTTAAAAAAATTAAATTTAGATTGCCAAAAGCCATTATGCGTATTGCCATTTAAGCTAATTATGCACGTTATACACAATTGCCTGTTGAAATATCATCATTAAATTTGGCACATACGTTATCATCAGAAGCACATTGAACATATATATATATATATATATATATATATATATATATATATATATATATTAAATAATAAAAGTTTCGATTTTGAGTGTTTCAGAAAAACTTTTTTAAAAAAGAATATAAAGATTGGTCTATATTCAGAAAGCTGCTTAACTTCTGAAACGAGTAGTGCAAGTTTTATCTGTCTAGAAAAAGGTAGTTTTTGAGTTTCGGACTTTTAAATGTTTCAAAATCCGTCAAAGATCAAACGATGTTTTAATCTTTAGCAATTTATAACTCAGAAACAAACAAAAAAAAAACGAAATTTTTTATTTTCATCCTTACTAATATTACTACTTACATACAAAAAATTCTGATTTCCGAGATTTCAAGTTCTAGACCATTGGTTGATTTAATATCGAATAACCGTATGAAGTTTGAACCCAACAGACATAAGATTACAAACAAACATATAACTAGCTTGGATTTAAATATGGAAAAACGATACTGATGTAGTTTTAAAGCTCTTAAAGTGTTCTATAATTTTAACGTTACATGTTGTAATAGTATGTTACAATTTACCAAGTATTTTCAATTTATACTTACAGTTTAAACTTATAATTAAAATCTACTTTATTTGAGTTTTTCTTAATAATTTACATCTCAGAAAGAGAGTCAGCAAAGAATACGATTCTTTATTGTAGTCATTTTTCACTTAGTTTTCTTGAACTTCACACAAAACTGACGCTTATGTCTCTATTTTGTGAGATCTTGTATGCGTTTACAGTTTTCATTACGAACTGTAACGGCCACCATATTAATGACGTTTTAACTCCTAAACCAGAAGCAGAATTCGTTGGGACTTTTTATGAGTAATACAGAAGAAGTAATGCTACATATTGCAACAGGTTTCACCTTGTTCGTTTGAATGTCCAAGTTTACGTCTCATTTCAGTGTACAACCGAGACGACTCGAGATATCGCAAAACTACCCAAAGTTTACCCTTTATGGGCCCCAGAGTCATTAATTACACGTGGGCGTGTGAAATACATTGTCGATTGGGGGTGGAGGATGTGCGCGTGCATATTCAAAGGGTGTGTATAGGTAAATTCTGTGTAAGTTAAGGTGACTGCCTCAATTAAAAATTAATCAGGGGTAGAGCTTGTAAATATTAGGGAAGGTTTTCGAATTCCTGCGTTATGAGACTCGGTAAGAAAAAATCAAATGGGGAAGAGTTTTTACGTTAAAAAATAATAGGCTAATCAAATTATGTATGTAGCCTAGAGTGAGTTTCGGTGACCCAGAATAGGATTTTACTCTAGTACTTAGAACTGTTTCATTTCTTCTCATTGATAGGCACTTTGAGCTCGAAGTTGGAAACACTGTGTCTGTATCTCCAAAACGAAGTGGAATATAATGTTTATTTTTTTTTCGATGTCAGGAATCATCTCCAGAAAGTAATGTACTTCGTTGTGAATCACCCTTTATTTGAATATGAAAAGATTGTCTGCTGATGTATAGCTAAGGAGATAACATCGTCATAACCTCCTCGCTAGATTAATGACATGAATATAAGCAAAACAAGCGTAGACCATCGAGGGTGCATACATGCTTCATTTGAGCCCTATCGGCTGCCAAATGTGTCTAAAAATGAATTTTAGCGTTTGATATTTCCAGCACCATTAATAGTAGAACTGAGACGGCATGGTACCGTCAAAGACTTCCGCCTTGAGACCTATTCCAAGACTCAACTTTGCAACTTATCGATTTGCATTTTTCGGTTTGGAAAATTGGTAAAGTGGAATGAGATTTTGTTCTACGATCGTAAGAAGGGTTCTTTGCCGTTCCAACGTTTGGTCAATCGAATTTAAAAGTTTTTACATTAACTCTTTGCGAGTGTGAAATTTGAATATTTCAATGTATCTTCATCTAACAAAGTATGAACAAGAAAGATATTACAATTACATAATAAAATGTAGTTTTATAGTACTCGTTTCAGGAGTCTGAAACTTGTCCGCCCTGTTCTCGGTCGGCTAATGATCTTTAACTGAGAGCGCTGAACTACGGTACCAGTGCCTGCCCGGGACGTGGTCAGACGACTACTTTGACTATTTCTTTCTTCTTACATAGTAGTTTCTGGCCTTTCGCATAAGGACAAATAAATAAAAGATAACACTTGATATCTTAATATAAAAGCGGCGATCCACAAACGTAACTATTTAACAATCTGTATTCCACATAAGGTCCGTATGTTTCCTAACTTCTGAACATTTTTTGTTGTACCAAATCGAGTGAGACCTTAGCGACTATGTGACCCTTTATAAGAATCAATGAATAGAATTTGAGCACTTACGTCTGGGTTGCCGTTGTCCTTCATCCATCCTCTGTGGAGTCACGCGGATTCAAGTTCGAGTCGCGACGAGCTCTTCTCAACCCAAACTTAGTACTTTCGCTTTGCGTTCCAAATTTCGAATAACCATTTCCAGAATCTCCGATTCCACTCATCAACTTTCCTTTCCTTATTTTCGTCATTTCAAGGAGTGGAAATTCTGTCGTTCTTGCCTTCCTTCGTTTAGGTCATTCTTCTGTCTCAGCAGGGTGGATGATGTAAACTAGGAAGTCTTGTTGTTATACTCTCGGTCGGCAACCCGTATGTATGTGAGAGTTACATATTTGACAAGTCGTTACATAATTAACATACCTAACATGTTTGTGTATTGTCTATCATACATTTCCTTGAATTATACAAACATTGCTTTCTTGGTCGCCAATATCTAATACATGAATTGAAATAAATATGTCTTAAAATTAATATAGAGGTCCCTTATACCAGGTGTATGCAAAGTTTTTGCGGGTTTTTGTGGTAAAGAAAACACGTAATTTTCAAGGGAAATTAATTTTGTTTTATTCAAAATATTGGCCATCGGTTTCTACAAATTTCGCCCATCTTTCAGGTAATTGATGCATACCATGCCAGAAAAACTGCTTGTCTTTTGCGGCAAACTATTCGTCGAGCCATTTTCCAACGTCTTCGAAATTGCTGAAGTGCTGCTCTGCAAGCTCGTGCCCCATTGACGCGAAGAGGCGATAGTCAGATGGCGCCAGGTCTGGGGAGTACGGCGGGTGCGGAAGGATGTCCCATCCAAGCGATTTCAAGGTGTCTTTCACTGGTTTTGCTGTGTGAGACGGCGCATTGTCGTGTAACACAATCACTTTGCCATGTCTTCGGGGCCATTCCGGTCGTCTTTCGATCAATGTGTGATTTAAATTAATCATTTGATGTCGATAGCATTGTGCATTAACGGTTTCGCCGGGCTTCAAGAATTCATAATACACAATACCACTCTGGTCCCACCAGACACAAAGCATGGTCTTCTTGCTGAAGCGATTTGGCCTTGGTGTTGAAGGACCGACTTCGCCAGGTGAAAGCCACGATTTTTTCCGCTTAGGGTTTTCAAAATAAATCCATTTTTCATCACCCGTCACAATTCGATACAAAGAGGATTTTCTTTCTGGCGTTGAAGCAGCATTTCGCAAGTGACTTTGCGATTTTCCATTTGACGTTCATTCAAATCGTGTGGGACCCATTTACCCAGTATATTGATCTTCCCCATTGCTCGTAAACGTCTGCTGATTGTTCTTGTGACACATTTAATGCTTTTGCCAATTGCTGTTGAGTTTGAGTTGGGTCATCATCCAATAACACCTGCAATTGCTTGTTTTCGCACTTTTGTAGTCTACCAGAGCGCGCACTGTCTTTCACATTGAAATAGTGACTTTTAAATTGTCGAAACCATGTCTCACATGTTCTAATCGATGGAGCGTGTTCACCATATATTTCTACCAGCACACGATGACTTTCAACAGCCTTTTTCTTTTTGGATTAAATAAGAAAAGCAATGCTTGCCGCAAATGTTCTTTTTCAGGCACAAACTTCGACATTATCACCGAACGATAAAACAAAGACGCTAGTGGTTGGCGGACTCAACTTGTGTGTGTTTGTAGTTTAATGTCAGACGAACAAAATGACGTATGTGTCAAATGAATACGCTGCGTAATTTTCGTTGGCACCATCTCTTAGGTAAACCGGAAACTACTTATGCATACACCTGGTAGTAGTATTAGTGGGTGTGAGAGTGAGGCAGTAACGGTTTTCAGCATGAACTTGTGAACCTACTTGGGATAGGATAATTATTTCTTTAATTACAAAGAAAAGCACGATAGTTACCCGAGCATATTCTCTTATTCATTTGCAGCGCGATTCATATTGGCAATAGCAGTATTAAAGATACAATTTATTGTTGTATATTTGTATGCGGAACAGTAGGAAATTAACATTTTTTCTACAATCCATGCTACATTAGTCCATGTGGAAAGAGAACAAGACGATCGCCTTAGATTTGGGCACAACAGAAGTTAAATGTGTAAAGTATACTTTATATGAGAACAGAAATAGAAACGTAACAGATCCTGATTTCAACCAGTTAAAGTGCGTTAAAATTCCTTATATGCTATCTAGAAAGTAATAAAATTACAATTCAAGAACGTGGTACTACTTGCACCTTTAACTCACTTTGTAATAACCCTGATGAAGGAACCTAAAAATCATCCACGCGAGAATGTGCATTGATCACTCGTATAAGAGCACACATATTTAAAAGAACTTAGCGACAGAAAAAAACAAATTAACTGAGTGACACTAAATTTAAAATTGACCGAAGTGCGTATGGGCCCTTGTACATGTAAGTTTGTAAACGAAAGAGAATTTTTCGAAATCGAGATGGTGTTTCATACGAGAGATTTACAAAGCTTTCTGACAAGGCTGAATTCTTAACAAAAATAACTTCAAACGTAACTGTTTCGGAAGTATACCACTTCCTTGCTCGGACTACATCCTACAACTCACTTACTCAGAGTGTAGTCTGAAGAAGGAAGTGGTACACTTCCGAAACCGTTACGTTTGAAGTTATTTTTGTTATTAAAGAATTCAGTTTTGTTTTTCTTTATTCAGGATGGATACAAGACTATATTGTCATAATATCCAAGGAGAGATATATTTATGTCATATCTTTAACTATTACTACGAAGTGCTTTAATATTCCCATTCTATACGGCTTAATATATTATAGTACAGTACATAAACTATGTATACATTAAGAATATTTTTCTTTTACTTCATTAAGAAACTATGTATACAGTAGTAAACTGCATCGTAACTATATGTAGTCTATTCTTACACATATGGTGTTATTCAACAGAGAAAACGAAATGTCTGTAATCCAAATATGTCTCGAATGTCTCGGGACGTGCTCGGTTTAGTATCTTACTGTTTTGTTATTTATTATCAGAATATATGATCTTATAGTGCCGGTATATTGACTGCTTTATCTAATCGAATCGGGGATGTTTGTATTTTACTTGCAATTGCTTGATTAATAAATTATGGTAGTTGAAATTATATTTTTTATTTACAGGGTTTAGAAAGAGGAGATGAAAAAAATATTATTATTACTTTTATTGTGTTGGCGGGTATAACAAAAAGAGCTCAAATCGCTTTTCGGTTTGATTGCCAGCGGCGATGGCCGCCCCTACTAATGTTTCTGCTTTAGTTCATTCTTCTACTCTGGTGACTACTGGAGTTTATCTATTGATTCCCTTTAGTGATGTTTTAACTAATAGTTTCGCGGGGCGAGTATTATTACTTCTTTCAGGTTTAACTATATTTATAGCTGGTGTCGGGGCCAATTATGAATATGATTTAAGGAAAATTATTGCTTTATCTACTTTAAGTAAATTAGGACTACTAATAATAATTTTATCAATGGGAATTTTCTATGTTGACTTTTTCACTTATTATCACATGCCCTTTTTAAAGCATTATTGTTTTTATGCGCTGGGGTCATCATTCATGGAGTAGGGGATAACCAAGATATTCGATGTACGGGGGGGGGGGCTTGTATATCAAATACCATTAACTTTGTCTTGTTTAAATACAGCTAATTTAACCCTTTGTGGGGTTCCTTTTTTGGCTGGGTTTTATTCTAAGGATTTAATTTTAGAAATTGGGACAATGGCGTGAATTGATTTAATTAGATTTTTTTATTATTTATTTTCGACCGGGCTAACTGTATGTTATTCTGTTCATTTAAGATATTTAACTGGTGTAGGGTTTGCTGGTGGTAGTTGCCATGGGGTGGGGGATAACACTAATTGAGTTATAATTCGGGGAATGTTAGGCTTACTGGGATTTCTATTTTAGGAGGGGCAATTATAGGTTGACTAGTATTTGCTTGTCCGTCTGTGGTAGTATTACCATTATCTCTTAAAATAGGGGCATTAATTGTTAGTGGTGCTGGAGCCTGAATTGGGTTTCTATTAGGAAATTTTCAAATAGGAAGGGTTCAAGTAGTATCCGGCGGGGTATATTTTTTGTAACTATAATAGGCTCTATATGATTTTTGCCTTATTTATCTACTAATCATTGTATTCGATTTCCTCTTTCTGTGGGAGGAGCCTATATTAAAATTGTTGATCAGGGGTGAAGAGTATTAGAGGCGCAATAGATTTATAATTTTATAGTGAACGGTTCAGTTGTAGTAACTAAGGCGCAATGTAATGAATTTAGATTACATTTACTTTTTTCACTTGTTTTAATTATATTTTTAATGATTATTATTTTAATTATTTATTTGAATAGCTTATATTCAAAGTATAGTATTGAAAATGCTAAAATGGTATATTCTTCAAATGGCACTCCCTAAGAAAAACTTCTCATTTTTACCTTGAAAAAGTAGTGTAAATCGTTATACTAAGGGGGTTATGTGTTAATTACAGAGGTAATAACGGGATTTAACCGCTAAAGATAAAAGTTAGTATCTTTCTTTTGTTTAATTGACTACTTACCTCCTTAGTGGGGGTTATTTATAATTTCCCTTCTTTGCTATTAACAGTAACATGCCTTTAATTTGGCTTCCAACTAATAAACAAGGATGAAATAATCATCTAAGGTCAGGTCGAAACTGAGTGCGCGTATTGCTTCTTGTTTTATATTATACTAATAAGATAAGTTGATGCGCAACACCTTTTGACAGCAAACCAAATATTATAATTAACAATTATACTACGTGGGTCATTCTAATGATCTTTGATTTCATTCGTGATATAGCCCAGTAAGTAGGATTAAGAGACAAATTATTGTTACAGTGATTCATGTTAGAATTTTGGAGGTTGTTAATGTAATCGTGGAACACAATTTCTACAACAAAAATAATAAAAATTACTGCAATAAGAAAGAAGCGAATTGAGAATGGAGTGTGGGGAGATTATTTAGGGTCAAACCCACATTGAAATGGGAATCTCTTTTCTCGATCAATAATTGTTTTCTTTATAATAAGGAGGCTAGACATATTATAATAATTGTAATTGTTGTTATGATTAAAGCGGCTGTTAAAATTGTATACATTATCTATTTCATTTCATATGAATTTTTTAATTAGAAGTCAAATGTATTATATATACTAAATAGATAGGTTAGCCTCCTCATCAGTAAATTTAAATGTATAGAAATAATCATACTACGTCTACAAAATGTCAATATTAATGCTGCTACTTCAAATCCGAAGTGATGATTTGCGGAGAAATGGTATATTATGTGACGAAGTAGGCATACTATTAAAAATTATGAACCAATGATTACATGAAGTCCGTGAAATCCTGTTTTTTTTAATAAAGAAGGTAGAGCCGTAGGCGTCGTCTGAAATTGTGAATGGTGCTTCGTAGTATTCAAAGGCTTGAAGAGCTGTAAAATATAAGTCTAAACATACTGTTAAAATTAAAGCTTGAGTAATTTGTGTGTGATTTGCTTCTATTAATCTATGATGAGCTCAAGTCACTGTTACTCCTGATGATAATAAAATAGCAGTATTTAGTAGAGGTATTTGTATTGGGTTGAATTCCTACTGATGGTCATGTTGCTCCAATCTCTACTATTGGGCTAATCTTCTATGAAAGAAGGCTCAGAAGAATGAAATAAAAAAAATACTTCTGATACAATAAATAAAATCATACCTCATCGGAACCCGGTTATAACTTGAGCTGTGTGGAGACCTTGAAAGGTTCCTTCTCGAGAGATGTCTCGTCATCATTGAATTATTGTTAATCTAATGATTAATAAACCTATGAGAAATGAATCTGGGTTGAATGGATGAAATCACTTAGTTAATCCTGTGGTAGTGACTAATGCTCCGAGGGCTCCTGTTAAAGGTCATTGGCTTTGATCTACTAGATGGTATGGATAATTTTGTGGTGCTGGCACATGTAAGTTCGCTTGAGTATAGGGTCGTTCATACTGCAAATACATAGGATCGAATAATTGCTACTGCGGACTCTAGTATTAATAGTAGAATTTGTCTAAGTATTATTAGTGATAGAAATGATATAGTTAAATTAGGTTCTGTTCTTGCTAAAAGAGTTAATAAAAGATGACCGGCTACTATGTTTGCTATCAGTCGAACTGCTAATGTTCCTGGTCGGATAATATTTCTGGTGATTTCAATACATACCATAAATGGTATAAGGGGGCCTGGGGTTCCTGCTGGTAAAAGATGAGCAAATACTGTATGTGTTGGGTATTGTTAATTCAACCATATATTACAAAGGTTAATCATACAGGAAGAGCAAGAGTTAACGTAAATGTTAAGTGGCTGGATCTTGTAAAAATAAGGGAAAAGGCCTAAAAAATTGTTAAATATAATGAATGCAAAAACGGTAATAAAAAGAAATGTTGTTCCTTTATGAGTATTTTTAGGTCCTAAAATTGTTTTAAATTCTTTGTGGAGAGTTGTTAAAATATTTAATATAATTGTTGTTTGTGTTGGTAAAAATCAAAATGACGTTGGAATAATTAATAAGCTTAAAATGGTACTAAGTCAATTAATTGATAGGGATAAAATAGTTGAAGTAGGGTCGAATACTGAAAATAAATTAGTTTTCATTTTCAAGCTAAGAAGAGTTTATTGATGTTTATTTGATCTGTCTTCAATTGAGTTGGGAGCATATTAAAATATATAACTGAAGCAAAAATTAAGTAAATAATTGAGAAGAAAATAAACAGTAATAATCATTTTAAAGGGAATATTTGTGGAATTAAAAAGTATCATAATTGTATGATAATTTGACTGTGACAGGGTCATGTTATAGTAATCTAACTTTTCATTAGAAGTAATTGTTACTTTGCTATGTTTTGGTTTAAGAGACCACTGCTTACTTTCAGCCACCTAATGAAGCTTCTTGAGCTATATTTAATATTCAGTTAATAAATTGTTGATGGGGGCAGGTTTCTATACCGATTGGTATAAAACTGTGATTTGCACCACAAATTTCTGAGCATTGTCCAAAGAATAACGCAATTCGTTTTGCATTTATCCCGATTTGATTTAGACGACCTGGAGTTGCGTCTGCTTTTAGTCCTATTGATGGTATAGCTCATGAATAAAGAACGTCTGCTGCTGTAATTAATACTCGGATGTCTGTATTGATTGGTAGAATTACTCGGTTATCTACATCTAGAAGTCGAAAATTATTATTTTTTATTTCATTAATTGAAATTATGTATGAATCAAATTCTGAGGGAGCGAAATCTGAATACTCATAACTTCAATATCATTGGTGGCCAATAACTTTTAAAGTTACGGAAGGTTTATTGATTTCATCAATTAAGTAAAGAAGATGTAAGGATGGTAATGCAATAAATATTAATATAATTGCTGGGAGGATTGTTCAAATAGTTTCTAAGGTCTGGCATTCTAATAAATATCGATTAGTAAACTTATTAAATATGACAGAAATTAATATATAGCCTACAAGTACTGTAATTATTATAATGATATGTATGGTGTAATCGTGAAAAAAGGTTATTTGTTTTATAATTGGGGATCTAGCATCTTGTAGTCTTATTTGATTTCAGGTTGCCATCTCTAAGAAAGATATTATTGAGTCTTATTTCCGAGGCTTAGGTCCGGTGCACTTATCTGGCATCTTATATATTAAGTAGTTAAGATAGGAATTTCTGCATAGCTATGTTCGGCTGGGGGTAGATTTTGATATCATTCCAGGGAAGTTGGTTGTTGATCTGGGAATAGGATAGAGCGTGAACTGGCAAAGGCTTCTCATACAATAAATCCTAATATAAGGACTGCAATTAATGATAAGAGGGAGCCTACGCTTGATACTATATTTCATGTTATATACGCATCAGGATAATCAGAATATCATAGTGGTATTCCTCTTAAACCTAAGAAATGCTGAGGAAAGAATGTGATGTTTAGTCCTAAAAATATTGTAATAAATTGAATTTTAATCAATGTGGGTTGAGAGATGTACCTCTAAAAAAAGGAAACCGGTGCAAATGATTGCAAATACGGCTCCTATGGAAAGTACATAATGAAAATGGGCAACGACGTAATAAGTGTCATGAAGTACAATGTCAATTGGCGAATTAGCTAATATTACTTCTGTTAGTCCTCCTACAGTGAATAAGAAAATGAACCCTAACGCTCAAAGTGTTGGAGGAGAATAATTAATTTGTGTTCCATGAAGAGTTGCAACTCATCTAAAAACTTTAATTCCTGTTGGGACTGCAATAATTATTGTGGCTGCTGTAAAATAGGCTCGAGTATCTACATCTATTCCTACTGTAGATATATGATGAGCTCAAACAATAAATCCTAGGAATCCGATTGCTAGTATGGCGTAGATTATTCATAAAGCACCAAAAGGTTCCTTTTTTTTTTACCTCTTTCTTGAGTAACAATGTGGGAAATTATCCAAAACCCAGGTAAAATTAAAATATAGACTTCCGGGTGGCCAAAATATCAGAATAGATGTTGGTATAGAATAGGGTCTCCCCCTCCGGTTTAGTCAAAGAAAGAAGTAACATAAGTTTGTTATAAAATTAAGTTTTTCCATGGGTACAAATCCCAGTCGTCGATACTTTTTTAAATTGAAGATTAATATTGATGATCTTCACTTTCATCAGTTTTTTCGTGTAATCTCTAATTTACGTATGATATTATTATGTTTTACCACCAATTAACAGATAACTCAAGAAGCTTTTTTTTACTATTAGTAAGGAAAGGTAATCTGAAAACCGAATATCCTTTTTAAAGAACCTGCCAATGTAAAATTATGTGTGTACAAAATATTCATGAATAAAACAATTTAGTGATTACTGTTTTCGTTTGAACACTAGCTGTAATTGCCGCTAATCTCTTGAGAGAATAAAAATTAACGAAAATCGAAATTTCAAGTTACCACATAAGCCGAGGACAAATTAGACTAGTTTACCTACCAGCACTGCTAAGGGTTCACACTTAATTTAACATCCCTGGTATTAAATACTGCTGGTAGCGATAATACATAGTGATCCAAATAGAAAGTTACAATTTGATTTACTTATTTATTACAGTGAAACTCTTTTATAGCAACATGGGTTAGTCGACACCTCACCTATAGCGTCATATTTTCTGTAGTACAAACATATTCCTAATAAGGAATGTGTTTTTCAACTTCGCTTGAAGCGACGAACATATATGCGGCAACCTCATATAACGTCATCTTAACCTACGAATTTCCAAGAGCTGTGTTAAGATCTCTATTGCTGCTTGAGCTTGAGAACTTGAGATGGGTGTGCAGTCAATTTTCTTACCCTCCCCTTGTATTAATGACCTTCAGAAACTGTTACAATGAAGCTCCCCACATCGGCACATCATTGTCACCCTTGGACGGCAAGTACTACCTGCACTCGTTTAAAAGTTCAGCGTGACCACAAAAAAGCTTTAAATTTGGAAGGAAAGTTGGAGTCATACGTGAAATTGATATTTGAAGGTAAAAATCTGATTTATCTCGTGAATTTAGTCTGATTAATTTTACTGTTCTATGGAATTTAATGCAGTACTCTATTTTACGTTGTATCATCTTTGTCCATCTCACTCGACTTATTTTTAATAAAGTACTGTACTTTATGTTGTACTTCGACTTTGCACTGTTAATACCAGGTTTTACTAAATTTCAGGACAAGTGAATACAATCTAAACTAGGCCTAATTAAGTTTGTTTTGTATCACTTTCCATCTTTCACAACTGATAGCATAAATCTCGGTTACAACGACATTTCCTTATAAAGAAACAAATTTTCAGGTTCCTTCGATATCGTTATAGTCAGGTCCTACTGTACTTCCTTGCGGAAGTGTTTGTAAATTTGAAATTGCATTATATTGTCAAATTGGCTCCAGTAGAATCGGTTTATGGCCCCTGACTGTAATCAAAATACTACTGACGTCCAGTAGTGCCTATTTTTAAAAAGTTGAACAGTGAAGGCGTAAGTTTAGTGTTTTAAACAAGCAGAGTTTCGTTACATTTTATACTTGCGGGTTTAAAGTAAGTTGAGTTTAATTTTGAAATTAATACGTTTGAATTTCGTAATCTAATACTGCGGGTTGAATTTTGTAATCCAAGATGGCGCAACCTAATCCTGCAAAGATTTCTCAGGATGAAATTTAGATTTTGGAATCCAGAAATTTTTCCACGTAAGAAATATTACGACAAATTTTAAGATTAAGAATGAGAGAACGCAAGTGGGTTAGAGAATGGATAGGGGATTAAGTGTTTCACACACACTCTATTTTCGATATATATATATATATATATATATATATATATATCTTTCTATATATGAGATTATTAAGATCATTAACTTCATATATATTCATGAAGTTAATGATCTTATTCCCAGTCCACTTGTCTCTTGGCATGGTGAATCACTAAGCAAAATATAACAACAAAAACATATATCTAAAACCAATCCCATTGGATTTTACACAAGTCAACATGAAGTGTTGACACTGAGCTAGTGAAGGGCTGCTAGCAGCATGGAGGTGTCACGTGAGCGACTGGTGACTCATGCGCTACTTACTAGCGACTATTAATTACTCGCCAGCTTGCGTTAAGTAGCCGCTAGTTGACGTTCACACTATGCTGCTACTAGCCAACAACAAGCAGTAGCTGGTAAACCAGTCTAATATGGCCATGGTTTACTATTTCTACAATTGTCCACATCTTCTCTTGTAAGACCTTCGATCAGGCAGCCAGCTGCTTTATCACTTGCGATAACCAAACACTAACACCCACTCTGACCCACATATGTTGTGGGCCCAAAAATACCGTACAAGAAAGTTGTAAACTTTAGTAAATATTCTTCATTATTGTTAAGTTCTTTGTTATCACCGATTAGTGCATTTTAAAATAGGTTTGTTTTTTAAGTTCTTTTGTTAAAATTATAGTTTTATCGCTGCTTATTTTGTAATGAAATTGAATTTTGCAAACCATAGAAATATGTTGTGAGAAAACCCGATACAAAATATATTCATATAATTGTTTATAGTTAAAGCAATTTATTTCCTCTTGTGCTTATTGCATTATACTAAAATTTGAAATAGAAAATGTCACTATTCATGTATTGAATTCAATATTTAACAGATGGCGTAAATAGATGCATTAGAAATATAGTTAAGATTAGTGCAGTTTGTATTAGTCTATTCATTTAGTAACAAATGTCACTAGTGATTCAGATGTTTCTAAGTTGTAAGCATTACAATTAAAAGTTTCCACACTGTTACAAAAAGTCCCTTTTGGGGGTTAAACGAGGGAACTTTTCAACTTGGCATGAATTTTGGACTTTGAATTTTTTCAACGCAAAATATTATTTTTTATATGTATTATCTTTGTTTGGCTGCCTATGAGGACAATATTTTTCACGTAAATACATTAGGAAATTCTGCATATCCATACAAGTAAGCGAATTTATACGATGTTGTAATACATATATTTCTGAAAGAAGAAATGTCACATATAGACATGCAATACCTTTTGTCCTTAGATGTAACTTGTACCGTTCCTGAGAGCTGGCACAAACCAATTTTGGTCCAACTATACTTCCCAGTAACCGAAAATTGGTTTTTGTATAGGGAGTAATGATTGATTTGATGATCATTTCAATTAAGCGTGTTAATTCAAGCAATGTATTGTATTATAGAAGTTACTATATTTTAGCGAATTAGCTCACAATAGCCCACAATAACTTGCAGAAATATTTTTTCAGAATAACTTTGGTTATGTGCAGGTATATGCACAAAGAGTTTATTCAGAATTAACAAGGAGTCACACACTCGGATTTGAATGAAACTTTCACAGTTTGTAGTGCTAAATGTAAAAAGAAAAGGAGTGAGCTCTTACGTTTCGCAATTGCATCTCGAAGGAGCTAGGTGATTTAAAGTTCTGTGATTTCCCTGGCAAAATGTATTGGATGATTCAAATGTAGACCATTTTATTTCTACAGATATGACGCAACATGAATGTAACCATATCAAATGTGAATAAGACCAAGTATCGCATCTCTGATGCATGCTACTTTCTTCGCCCACCATTTTGGATCCACCATCTTGGATTCAACTTGCTTTTTAAATGGAAATAGGAGCAAATGCCATATAAAACACACCTGCAATTTTCACAAAATGTCACTGGTGACATCTGTTTTAGTGTATTACTAACAATTCTCAAGTTAATTCGTGTTACATTTTACATTTGGCATTTATCGAACTATCCATATAATTTCCACATAATTTCCACAGGTTATACTGAATATGAATGTATCCATATACAATGTGAATGAGAACAAGTACTGCATTTCTGAAACATGCTACATGTTCCGTCCGCCATCTTGCATTCTATTTATGTCCTTCAAATAAGAACAGGGGCAAGTAACATTATCTCATCTCAAATTTTCTCAGGAACTCACTGATACACTTTGATTTACCATATCTTTAATCATTCTCAAGTTAATACAAATCATTCTTTTTAAATATAATTTTTAGTTCCATAATCCTTTTTAGTTTCGTTAGTCTGTGACTTCCACGCAAAAGGCGTCGGTGTCCAATACGCATTAGCAAGCGTACGCCTGCAGTGGCTAGGTAACCAAGCCGATTGGCGACTCCCGTCTAGGCTTCAACATTTTTAGAAGAAAATATTCCTTTATGATAATCTTATTAAGTAGTAAG
Organism: Lepisma saccharinum; assembly: GCA_022664845.1. Lineage (NCBI taxonomy): Eukaryota > Metazoa > Arthropoda > Insecta > Zygentoma > Lepismatidae > Lepisma > Lepisma saccharinum. The sequence continues at coordinate 37,365 of JAGDQP010000999.1, read as the reverse complement.
GGTACACTTACACTACAACATTTAAAAGTAATGAAACAGCAGACAGTAATACCGAATATACGAGAGCGAGCAAAGACGGATTAGCTAGTTTTCATTGTTTTTCTCGCTAATCACTGTCATTGATGTAAATAAAGGTATATTCGTGATATTAGTCAGTAAAAGAAAATGCGTGGTGACATTTCTATCAGTAATAAAGGAACAGAGAGAGAGTCGTGACTCCATGACGGTGATTACCGACAGAATTGTTGATATAGATATGCACAAACAGGTACAGCGAACTGAAGAGGAGTACTGTCATGTGGAAAGAGTTTAGTGAAATCACCGTTTTCATTTAACACGGATTGACTATTCCATCGTGCGGAGATAACTGTTACCATTCAAAGTAACATCAAAAGCACTGGACCAAGTATACTATATTCCACACCACACTAGAACTTTTCGTGTATCTTGCATTCTACCTGGTTGCGTTCCATGTGGATTGGTGTTGGACATTACATTAGAAAATAATGGGACTTTATTTCTAAAAATATAAATCTTTAATGCGAAAGATTAGTTAGGTTCAGTTAGTTAGGTTCACTTCAAGTCAACTGCAACAGTGAGAACGCGCGGCGTGGCTTGGTTTTGGTGCTCCGTATTTATGTGAAAGATTCTTTGGAAAGTACAATTTTTGCTGTGTTAGAATGTTATCAATGTTTTTTTTAAACGCTTACTGAACTACTATAATTATTTTCTGTGCGTGGGTGTGGTGTTATTGACCCTTTTATTATTTGTCTTCTGTATTCGAACTTTCCTTTGTCGTCCTCCATGTGTCATCGGAGCAGCGTTGGAAACTTTTCCATTTAAGAAATTCTCTGCTGTCCTAAGCTTGACAAAATTGTCAAAAAGTGGGTGTTCAACAAGAGTGTTTATAGAAGAAATACAAAGTGTTAAGATTATTAGTGCATGCGATTTCTAACTTCGCACACACTTGTGTAAAGTCAAAAGGAACAAGATGGGAGTATCTATTGAACAATATCGGCAAGCCATAGGCATCTGGAACATGAGAGTAAGGCGCGTTAGCGTTGGTGCAGCTGTATCGTTCAGTGAATCTGGTGTTTGTACGTTCTTCATTGGCTTGGTTCTTGCAGTGCTACTGGTGATAGGATCTGTGGAAAAAAACCCGGGCCCTTATTCTCTGGACGATGTGATGGAAAAACTGGATAAAATGAACAGTAATATTGTAGGGATACAACGAGTAACGGCGGAACTTAGTGAACGACTTGACAACCTGACGAAAGAGCTTCACTCAGTGAAAACAGAAAACGATACATTGAGGAACCTTCTAAAACAAAACGAAGTGTCTATTGATCAATTAGAAAACCACTCTAGGCGCAATAATCTAATCTTCTACAACTTAAAGGAGCGAGGAAATGAGAGTTGGCAAGATAGTGAAATATTACTTCGCCAGTTTTTGTGGGAAGAGCTTGGAATTAATACTACCGATTATGACTTCGAAAGATGCCATCGTCTCGGGGTTAAAAGAGGGGATCATCATAATAGGCCTATAATCGCGAAATTAAATTCATTCAAAAAGAAATCTGAAATTTTATCGTACGCTTACCACTCACGAAACACGCCGGTATCTATCACAGAGGACTAATCTCGTCGTGTGCGTGACATACGATCGGAACTCAAAGCACATCTTCAGAATGCTAAATCTGCGGGACTACGGGCAAAATTAGTATATGACAAATTGTACGTTGAAGGAAAGCCGTATACCCTGAGTGACCTGAAGAACACTGATAAAATATCTTTTTCTGGCCCTACTCCCGGTAAACACGAGAAAGTGCATGAACTCCCAACTCCCCCTGCACCCGCTCGTCAAGATAAAGTAAAAACAACTGCGCAGACTTCTCACCCTACGGATGAACAGTACAACCACTCTCTTTCAAGGTCAAAAACCCATCCGGAAGCTATTTCCCCCACCCCTCACAACCTCCGCCCCTCTTGGTCACCCTCCTCTGATTATTGCAGCCAGAATCTTGAAAATCTCCACCGCCTGGGACCGGAGAAGACCCGCACAAATGTAAAGAGTAAGACAGCTGACTAACAGGTAGGAGGTACAAAAACGGAACAATTGTCTCTGAGTACAAATAGTAAACATGGATCCCCAAAAGCGGCTGACTATATTGTGAAGTGTTCCAGTGATATAGAAATAAAAAGCGAAAATAAAAAACAGTTTTTAATCTATATGCAAAATGTTGGTGGAATGCGTACCAAAGCCAATGATTTCTACACTAGTGTTTTATCCAATAGCTATGATCTGATTATAATAACTGAAAGTTGGTTATCTGATGATCAATTTGATTCAGAATTCTTTGACATGAGATATAAGGTGTTTCGTCAGGATAGAAACTTCGAATTGCTTGGAAAGGCGATAGGTGGGGGGGTCATGTTGGGGTGTCTACAAAAACATAACATGTATTATGTAAACTCTATTGATAGCTATTTTGAGTGCATTATAACGAAACTTACTATAAAGATGCTATCGCTATATGTTTGTGCTGTATACATTCCACCAGACTCGAGTGAAACAGTGTATGAATTATTTTTTGAATTTATTGAGAGTAATTGTCCAGTAGGAAGCACTATACTCTGTCTTGGGGATTTTAACATACCTCAAATACTTCATTCCAATTTTGACCTTTCACACGCAACAAAGAAGTGTTGTAATTTGTATAATTTCATGTCATTGTTCAATTTAGAATCATTTAATAATATCCGTAATGTCAATGGTCGCACATTAGATCTAGTATTAACAAACATTATTGACATCACTGTAGTTAGAGAAGAACACCCCCTTGTTCCTGAAGATAAACACCATCCGGCATTACTTTGTTCCTTTCCACATAATCAATCGAAAAAAGAGAAACTAGATAACAACATTACTGGGTTTAATTTTAGGAAGGCTAATTTCGAACAAATGTATACAGAATTGTCGAGACTAAACTGGAACAAACTTTCCCATTTGAATGACGTAAATGAAGCATTAGGGCAATTCTATGAAATGATGTACACTACTATGAGCCTATGTGTTCCCCGTAAGAAATGCAATAGTAATAAATATCCGTCTTGGTTCACTTACAACATAATTCAAAAGATTAAATTTAAGACATATCACCATAGGAAAATGAAAACTGGTATAGACGTTGCTTTTCACCGAGATAATTTTCGCATATTACGTAGAGAGCTAAAATCAGAAATTTCTTTAGCATATAAATTTTTCATTGAAAGCTCAGAATACAGTATCAATAAAGACCCGAGGCAATTTTGGAAGTTTGTTAAAAGTAAGACAAAACATCTCTCATCCACTTCTTTGAAATACAAAGACAAAGAGCTAGAAAGTAACAGGGAAGTATCTAGGTCTTTTGCACATTATTTTCAATCTGTATTTAGAACTGTAACACCCCAGTACAAATCTGAAATTTTGTCAGACAACCCTAGATGTGAACTTTTAAACACGTTGCAAATAAAAGAAATTAAAATGAAAGAAATTGAGGAAGCAATCAAAATGTTAAAACCTAAGGTATCTTGCGGGCCGGACGAAATTCCACCTTATATAATAAAAGGTTGTGCTGACATTCTTAAATATCCATTATATATTTTATTAAATCTATCTGTTAAAACTTGTGTATTCCCTGACAAATGGAAGGAAAGTTTAATTTGTCCTATTCCAAAAACCGGAAATGCTAAAGACGTCGAAAACTTCAGACCAATATCTATTTTATCATCGTTTGCAAAAGTATATGAATGTGTTATATATAGGCGAATACTGAATCATGTAAACTCCATTCTTTCACCACATCAGCATGGCTTTTTGAAAAATAGGTCAACCTCAACAAACTTAGCAATTGTAACTGACTTCATTGCAACTGAGCTAGATAACGGAGGCCAAGTAGACGTCGTATACACTGATTTCAGTAAGGCATTTGATTTGGTTGATCACGATGTTTTGCTACGCAAACTTACGTTCTTCAATTTTTCTACGGAAACCATAAAATTATTAAGTTCGTATTTACGTAAACGTAAGCAGGCAGTAATTTTTAAAGGTTATATTTCAGAATATTTTGAGACACTGTCCGGAGTACCACAAGGTTCAAACCTCGGCCCTTTATTATTTCTTTTAGTTATTAATGATATATCTGAGTGTATCGAGAACTCCCATATTCTCTTATTCGCGGATGACCTGAAATTATACGCTAGAATTGAATCAATTGAGGACAGTGCCAAACTACAAAAGGACTTAGATAATGTCAAAGAGTGGTGCGACAGGAATAAATTTGTAATTAATACAAAAAAGTGCAATTCCATATCTTTTACAAGGAAAGAAAAGTATGTTGAGTACAACTACTCGATTGATGGAGTAAATCTATCGAAACCTGAAACTGTTAAAGACCTTGGAGTTATTTTCGATCCAAAATTAAACTTCGGGCGTCACATTGAAATGATCACTAACAATGCGTATAGGAATCTTGGGTATATTTATCGTTTTAGCAAGGATCTCCATCTTGACTCAACACTTCTAAAATTGTATTACTCTTACGTGAGATCACAGCTAGAATACTCCTGTATTATATGGACTCCGAACACTCAGAAATATGTTAAAGCAATAGAGAAAATCCAGTGTAAATTTTTGAAATTACTAATGTATAGAAAAACCACATTATATCCTGCATACATATCATACAGGGAATTAGTGAGCAATTTTAATATACAAACTTTGGAACGAAGAAGGCATTTAAATGATTTAATATTTCTGTACAAATTAATACACAATCAAATTGATTGTATTTATTTAATTCCGAAAATTTTTATTCAAGTTCCGAACACTAAAACTAGATTAGGTAATAATGGGACATTCTATTGCAAAAAGCAAAGGACTGAAATTCTATATAAATCCCCAATTTGGAGAATGAGTGCATTCTACAACAAAATTGAACCTAAAGTTAATGTAGATATATTTGGAATGACTTACAAAGAATTTAAAAGAACTGCAGGTGAAGTAATATGATTGTTTCTTGTATCTTGTAATTACTATCATGTACACGCAAGCACTGTAATTAGGCATATTGCCTGTTGTGTTATGTTTTGAATAAATAAAAGTATTATTATGCATGCGCGACAGAGAGCAGAACAAATTAGAATTTATGCAATGCATGACATCGACATTTCCCACTAGTCACGCGTAAACTTTTCAGATTGTCTTTACTTCTTTTCGACTGTAATCACACAATACGCACGTGACGTTCCTGAAATATAATAATTGTGTTTGGTAATATTGAATTCCAAAAAAAAAAAAAAAAAAAAGATTATTTACTCGAATGTTGCTTCAGGGCCTCTAACAAAATCGAAGACGCAGATGTGGATCATCCTCACTCAGTTCATTTATCATTTACAGAGTGTATGGGGACCATTTATGTTTGAAGAGTACACGAACAACATAGGTTTGACGGAGTCATGATATACATAGAGTGATCTTTGTTCCACTTTCAACAAGCGTTGTCAAAACCACAGTTGCTGCCTACGCATTAGTTGCAATTTGAGGTCACCCGTTTTTGGTTTATTACACCTGATTTCTGTTTGTCTAAATTTGTGAATTTGTTTACAACGCACTGTGTGTAATAGGACGACTTTCAGGGTTATTACATTATCTAGCAATAACCGGCACGTTCTTATATTTAGTCATTTTTGCCCACTGTTATAGTACTATGGGTTAAAAGAAAACGACATTCATTGCAATTTACTTGTAATAAATTGAGAATAGTTTCCGGGGGCCACTGTGGATCAATGGTAGAGCACTTACCTCTGGTACTAGGGATTGTCGGTTCAATCCCTGCTCATGCCATGTGGGTTTTGTAGCGGACAAACAACGTGTGCGTGGATTTTCTCGAGGTTCTCCCGTTTCCTCCTACTTTCTTTATTCCGCCAATTTATCTCATCATCATCCATCCGGACTGAGCCAAAAGCTGCCTAAAGGCCTTATAAATTAAATAAAAATTCAAATACGGCAAAACAAATTACATCAGTAAGTCCTGAGAAAATTGTAGATGAATTTGATATGTCACTTGTTCCTATTCATACTTGAAGAAAATAAATAGAATGAAAGATGGCGGACGGAGCATGTAATATGCGTCAGAAATGCAACATCTGGTCTCAGTTACATTGAATATCGATACATTAATACTCTGTATAATCTGTAGAAACTAGGTGGAAATTATATGTATAGTTCGATGCATACCAAATGTAAAATGTAACACGCAATAACTTGAAAACGGTTAGAAATACACTAAAACGAATGTCATCAGTGACATTTTTAAAAAAATTGCAGCTGTATTTGATATGTCATTTGCCCCTATTTTCATTAAAAGTACGTTGAATCCTAGATGGCGGGCGGAGAAAGTAGCATGAATCTGAGATGCGGTACACGGTCTCATTCACATTTGATATGGTTACATTCATGTTCCTTCACATTTGTAGAATATGGTCCACATTTGAATCATCAAATACATTTTACAAGGAAATCACAAATTTTCCAAATCAGCTGGTTACTTCTAAAGGCAATTGCGAAACTTAAAAGCGCATCCTATTTCTTTTCACGTTGAAGACTACCAACTGTGAAAGTTTGATTCAAATCTGATTGTGTGAATTCGGGTATGTTCCTTATAAGTTATTTCAGATACTTTTCATTTATTATCTGTAAGCAGCTGTCAGATACCTATAATTTGATAAGATCTGAGAAGCAAAATGTTCTCTTAAGCCCTTCAGGATATTTATGTGATTCTCATAATTTTGGACGACGACATAAGATTTTACTAACATTAACTGTATTGTGCGGATGGAGTTTTGACGTGAAAATCATAACATGATTTCGCTCCTATATTCCAGTTTTGCTAGCATCTTCTCTTATTACACATTCAATTCCAAATCGTCGTACACACACAAATGACACACATGACAATAAATCTGACCCGATATTTTTTCACAAAACCCGTACACAGTAAAAAATAGCTGTGCTAATTCAACACAATGCGGTGTCCCAGCGTGACTACCATTTTTGTGTGTTAAATCAACACAACATACGGTGTTGATTTCGGTACTGGAAAAAAACAACAACTTACGGCTGCAGCTAGATTTGAACATGGGTTGCTCAGTTAGAAGTTAAGCGTCTTACCGACTTCGCTAAATCGTCAGATAGAAAAAGTACTAGATTGAAACAATACAGAGGATAAAAAAATCTTGCTGAACCTCAAACACAAACAAAGTTACTCTCACGACTTATGCCATGGTTTAATCACTTTTCCATTGGTCAATTAGGGATCACAATCCCCATTTACTGAGAATATGTTGCATTTCTATGAAAGCAAGCGCAGCATTTGACATGTTGTTACGATAAGAAAGCAATAATGCTGCTGAAGTGTTTGACTGTCGCCATCTTGCTTGCTTTCATAGAAATAGAATTCTCAATGAATGGGAATTCTGGTTCTCAATTGACAAATAGGAAGTGATTAAACCATGGGGTAAGTCGTGCAAGTAACTTAGTTAGTTTTGGGGATTCAGCAACATATATTTGAACCAATACACTGTTTAAATCTATAGTGTAGTCGTTTAATTCTACTGGTGTTCCTAAATATCGTTTGCATCTAGTGCATTTTCTATCTGACGATTTAGACAAGTCGGTAAGACGCTGACCTTCTAACTGAGCAACCCATGTTCAAAACTCGCTGCAGCCGTAATTTTTTTTCTCCCAGTACCGAAATCAACACCGTTGTTGTGTTGATTTAACACACAAAAAGTGGTAGTCACGCTGGGACACCGCATTGTGTTGAATTAACACAGCAAGTTTTTGCAGTGTACTCTCTCTCCTTGCATGAAATTAGCATTTTATCTGTCTCAAAGTACGCTAGTAAGCAGAGGTGGGCTAGGAGATGACCGACCTTAATAACATTTTCTCTGCTTGACATAAAAAAAATATATTTACTTGTAAATAGAATGTAAAGTAAAGGCTCGTGCCACCTGAATATTCTGCGCTATCCTGCAGTTTGTGGCGTGTGGCTTGGCTATCTCAAAATGTACCAAAAAGATATGAAATAGCAATCTTAAAGCAGTTCTGTGTGTTAAAAACGGACATTAACTCGAAGATGTAGGAACTAACACCATTAAAGAATCCAGCAAATTGTTAATCGTTTACAGAAAGTTGTAGATTATTATCTCCCAGTAACCTGGAACTAACTGACTAATCTTTTATGGAATAATTAATGTTGACACAACAGCATTGTTGTGCTAAACAAACAAATCGTGTATTAAGCATGAAGAGTTCTGTTACAATGGGTCAAATATTCATACGAGTACTTCCTAAGTTTTTTCAAATCAATGGAAGACAACAAATCAGGTAACTAATCATTTGTAGTCAACACTACAACTACAGCTCCCTTGGACTTTGTAACGGAGCTACTCTTCAAGTCTCAAGAGTAGAAAATTAGTACACTGTTTGGATGAGTTAGAGGAATCAATTTATGGAACACACTCACTTTCGGATTTTCTCCTCTTATGGCTGATTATGCTACTTTTCATGTGCATAACCTTATGGCTTTTTACGTTAACTAACAGGTATTACTTTTATAACTAAACAATCGTTTGAAAGCGCTAAGGTTTTTTTCAATGTTGAATTTATTACTAGCATTATAAAGTTCTGATTTTGTTTAGATGATTACATATATTAACTAAGTAGGCCTTTTGTAAAACAGAAAAGAAAACCGTGGATTTGATGAATCAGACCAAACATATAAAAGCTGCTATTGAAGTTCTATTCGTTCTGTGCCATTCAAGATTTTGTTTCATATAGTACGATTCAAGATAATATTTATTTGTTACCTTACCAAACGTGTTTCAGACGCTTTGAAAACTAGTATAAAAGTCTTTTTCTGTAAAATTCTTCAGACACTCATCATTTTAACGCAAATATCTACCAAAATCTTAGTTTATTCGTTTAACACAACATAAAATTACAGCTACTGGTATTACATGAATATTTAAATTATTTTCAAAAGTTAATATCTCAAACTGAATACCTATTTTGTTTATTGTTAAATACATAAACTGGATTTCCATCTTCTGGGAAAATGTCTGCATACGCACAGCAATCAAAAGGCTTACCGCCTAGTATGCATTCCACAAGTTTCCTACAGGGCCTGGAAGAACGTAAAATATTAGAATTAACTACCTGTTATATTTTACAAGGGAATCGGTCATTGCAGAAAGTGCACATGTTACATTAATTTCCTATACACATGTTGAGCAGAAATTATCCCACCTGGTAGCGTCTGTAAATAATTTGGCTGAAATATAAAATCAGTTTGAATTTGCATGTATAATTGGGTATGGAAATTATGTAAATATTTAATTTGCTGTAGTGTAATTTGCTTAATTCTGTTTGTGTATTTTATTTTTCTATGTGTACTTTTTGCTGGGTAAATTCGTTGGGGTTAAACTTCTTTGTATAGATAGAGGACACGGATATTCTTGGCTATTTCGAATGTGTTGAGAGGGATGGCTGTTCAACGTTTGGAGGTCAGTCACCTCCACCACGCGGCGGAACGGAGCCGTTGGGTTTATTATTTTTAAACAAGACGGCTTGGTATATAAGGGAGCGGTCGGCTCCTTGACTTTCACTGTTTGTCCTTGTAGTGTACGAAACTACATGCCTACAATTGTTTGTTTTAATTTCTAAATTATAATTATAATTCTAAATTATAATCTAATAAATTATAAATATTGAGCAATTTCTCTGGTAATTTAATCTTGTATTTGACAACCCTGCGCGAATCGCTCCCTCGGTTTGGTTTCGCGATGTAGGCGATTTCTCGCCACTGTTTGGGTTTGTTTCGCTACATGGGAAGGTCGGCTTTGTCTGCAGCTACGACTTGGATTCGTTATATTGGATTGTCGACTTTGGTTGCTGCTGCGATATAATTGTGGTTTAATCCGACTTCAAAGAGCTTGAATTCAGGTTTAGTATAATTTATTAATATTAATTTAATAATAGTAGAAGTAAACTGTTGGTTTGAAGTAATCTTATTAGCTAATTTTGTTTGAGAATAATTTACTCAGTCACGTTGTTTCTCGGTAGAATGGCGAATGCCGTTGCATGGGGCGTTCTAAGTAATTATGATAAATCAGTTACAGTTGTGAACTAAATAATCGAGAATAACATCTTAGGCTTTTTTTGTGTGTGAAACTAAATTATTTCTAAAAGTGAGTTGGATTTGATTTCAATTTATAGTAAGTTTAATCTCCAGATAAAACATTTTTAATTTCCTATAGTTCGCATTGAGAAGGTACATCCTTCCTTTAGGTGTCAACGAGAATTTACGTGGAGGCAAGGTAAATCAGGTATTGGATTGCAATGGCATCTGTTTCTCCCCTTTCCCCTTCTCTATTTTACTTTCAACTTGTGCAGAAGAGAGCGGGAGTGGGAACATGTGTTCTGGTGACGTTGGCTTGAAGGCCATTGATTTGTCATTGCGTGTATAGGTGTGTGTTTCCTGAAGTACGGATCCACCCCCCTTCTATATTTTGCTCCTTACAACTCGTTCAGTATAGTGTGAAGGTGGTGGGTGACCTTTTGGTTAGTTTCGAAAAAGGGTGGTTGGTTTCTCTCCCCCCTCCTTAAACGTCTGGTTGGGATGTTAACGAAATTTTGTTAAAATAATTGTTTGTTAAGTAATTAATTTCATAGAAGCTTATCGAGAATTAATAACCGAAATTCAAAGTCCTGTGTTTAATTTCTAATTTAATCCTCGGAATTTGAGGGAACTTTTGAAATTGCAAGCGGGTTTAAAAATTAAACAGCGATCGAATAATCTGTGGAATCTTAATTAACAATTAATTAGTTGAAGAGTTGCTCAATATAAAGTCAATTCTATTTCGTGATTTTGTTTGATGTTTGAGAAAGTTGATGATTCAACTCGGCAGTTCGTATGTGTAAATTATGGAAATAAAGTTGTTCTGTTTTATTTAAATAAGTTGTCAGAATTTGATTTCATTTGATCTAGTTAGCATACTTTCCTAATAGTTCGTTTTGGGCGAGCGTCCTGGGACTCCTTAAATGTCCACCCTCTTGCAGCGACGTTCACTTAAATTAAGATTTTGAATTATTATTTGAACTCCGAGTGAATCTTGGGCGAGTGTGGTTACAGCCTACCTCGAAGATAGACATACAGTACATAGGCTGTACTAACAGCAAGTCGGTTGGAAGTAAGCTACGTTCTTTCTGGAGTAATGTAATAGGGGGTCTACTGTATATGCAGAAGTCCAGGGACCCTTCTCGGATGGGGATTCCTCCGTTTTCAAAGTTAGTTCTGAAACAAATCATAAATAACGCACTGTTATTAAGGCAACTGAACTGAGACGAGGGGTGAGCTGCTTTGCATAGTCGGACCGCGAAGGTACTGCGGAGGGATTGTGTATTTCACCCGGTGGGATTTAATATTTAATACTTCAAGAATTGACCTTTCTCACTTCAGAAGGTCCTTTCAACAAGTATGAGCTAGTATCGATTTCTGTTAATTAATCTCCAGCCGTATAAGAGGGAGTAATGTCTAAGTAAGAAGTAAAGTCTGATCACTCACGAATTTACAGCGGGGATCATATTTCTTAGTTATTTCATCAATTCACGCCAAGCTCAGAATAAGAAGAACCAAAAGGGGAAGAGTAACACCCGTGAATGGAGACAACTAAATTTATTGGAGATGGTCATTCATACTATGTTACGCTTTAAAATATTATGTTCATTGTGGAAGCCTTGAATATCCGTGACCAGTATATCACGATAGTTAGGCGGGTTGTCTAATCTCTGTAATTATATTCCTCTGTTGTAATAAACCTTATTCTTACTCTGTCAATTCGGATGTATCGACTAATTAACCGTCCAGTTACTTAGAGGGACTAAGTAATTATTGAGAATTAAGAAAACTACAGAAGTTCCGCAAGGAAGTATTAAGTACTTATCCGCCTGGACTGCAATTAGATTGAACCCTGGCCATTTTTTAAGTTGTTGTTGAATTAATAATCGTTGCAGGAGTAGAGAAATCCCGGAGGTAAATAAAGCCGGGAGAAGGCGTGGTAATACACATGTGTTCTTTCTGGAATAACCCACTCATTTGTCATTTTTTTTCTTTTTTGTGCTTTTTTTTTGTAATAAATCAAATTTATGTTTGCAATGTCCGATTGAATATAAGGAGATATTTATTTAACAAAGTTAATTGTTATATAGTCGAATTGATGCAGCACTGTTTGAAATGCATAATTTACACTTGTAAGCTAAGTGTTCATGGAAGGGTAACAAAGTATGGAGGTATGAATTTGAATTTTAAATTAAGACCTTTAGGCAACTTTCATTCGAGCTGTATGGATGATGATGGGATAATTGGTGGAATGGAGAAAGTGGGGTGAAACGGGAGAACCCCGAAAAAACCCACGCACACGGTGTTTCTCCACCACTAAGCTCACACGAGCTAAGATTGAACTCCAAGCACCAGAGGTGAACGCTCTACATGCAAGCAACCGCAACCCTAGGTGTGGAGGTCAATCATATATAATTGTTACTTTCATTTTACAGACGTTTATATATGTAATTCAAATGTATCCACCTTCTTATCCTCGATTTACAGTTTCCGAATTATCAGGATGCCAACACCCAAAATATCATGAGTTTAAGTACTGCTATCCTTTGATCCACATCGACATACATCAAGGTGTACTTTAGGCGACAAAAATAAGTATCGACCTAGATTTCACGTTCAAATTTATGCGACCCAAATGGAATCAAAGTTTAATGGGTTGCGTCACAATAGGAGGAGCAGAAAGATGCAATATGTGTGTTTATGAGCAATTCTAAAAGAGAGAAGAAAAGAGCGCTGTTCTATCTTAATGCTTCATACTAGTCAAAGAAATTCGTGCTGTTAAATTTATATTGTATCGGGGACGGCGAAACATGCAAAAAATATTGAGGTGGGAATTATTTATCAGCTTGAAGCCACTTTCTAGTCATTTGAAATGGTTGCTAACGCACAAATCACGCTCAGTCTGTCCAAGCGTCTATCCGTGTAGAAAAAATAATTCGCAGGAACCATAATCTGTAGAGAGGTGGTTGAGGTGTCGTTAGAAAGATATTTGCCAGACTAGCTGAGAGTCGCCAAATCACCTTGATCTGTGTTGTTAAATATTGTATTCCGTTAGACTCATCTGCAGCAAAATTATCCTATATCTAATGTTCGACACAATTGGAAGATACTGCGGTGTACTCGTTCCCAAGCACACCAGCTGTCAATGTTACCAACCCATTATTCATAAAACTCAATTTTTCAAATGGATTCTATTACGTTAGACATAGAAGCACAAAACTTAATATAAACACTATTAGACACAAGAGAAAAATACTGTAGGTATTTCCGCTTCCACGTACCCAAATTACCAGTGGTGACAACTTAATTTTAAAAAAAATCAAATAGTTTCTGTAGTGTTTCATGTATCCGCATCGAACTTGGTATAAACATTATTCGACACAATAAAAATATATGTGGATATTCCAGTCCATACGTACCCAAGTCATCAGTGTTGCTAATCTATTTTATAAAAATGATTTCTTGGTAATTATTATATTTATTTAAAAATACTGCGATTACATAATTAGAAATAAAATACAATACAAGGTGAGTCCCAATGAGCATAGGCTCACATTAAAGGGCAATGCACTCAAGATTGTAACACTGTTACTTCAAAGGAATGCAACAAGCCATTTTACATATGTGTAAAAGTTCCCCGCAATATTTTTTACAAAAACTTATAAATCTGTAAATTGTTTTCACTAGTATTTTTCACTTCATCTTTAAATTTGGAAATAGATTTTATTATCTTTATATGTTTAGGTAAAGTATTATAACTTCGACATAAATTATATTTAACTCCATTTGTACCGTATGCAGAACTATTAATATTATCAATGTTAACTTCCATTCGCATATTTGCTTCGTCTTATATTCATGTACTTAATTTTATTTTATTTACAATAAATTATTGTTCATGTTTACACCTTACGCTTTGTGAACGTGGATGCATTTAATGAATTTTAGTAGTCCTTTTTGTGCGTCTCATACTATCAAAGGATTTCGGAAGCCTTTGCGGTTGTTAGTAGAATTTCAGCACTAACTTATTTGAACTTGAGAATCAATCACTGGTGAATGAAAACTAGGGTGAAATTTGTATCAGCTGAACGATCTTCAATTTCAGCATTATAAAATGCATATTTTTGTAATATTACTATGTGAATACACATTGAAACATTTGAAGTGTGGAACAATATTGAAATTGATAATTAATGGCCATTTTCGGAATGATTGTCATATCAAGCCATATTGCTTACGCTATGACTAATGACTTTTATTGTTAAACAGTGATGACTGGTTGGAGACATTGTAATACCACTTCACGTTTGTAAAAAGACCTCTTTGACAGACAACCCAGCCTTCGTGGTCCAAGCGGTAACGTCACAGATTCTAGATTAGCAGTGGATAGGCACGTGGGTTCGAACCCAACAGTCGTCTTTTCTGACTGAGGATTTCCAGGGTTTCCCTTCATTCAGGATAGTAAACTAGGGATAGGATCCTGGACGCAACCGTGAAGTTTTTTCAGGCGTTTTTCTCAGCCAGATAGGCAAATAACGTGATGGTAGTAACTAGCTAGGCCTCTTCGGCTACCTTTCAGCATCCTCCCCACCACCGTATCCCGGCCGCATCTTTTTATTTTACCCCCGATAAACCACAACGGGAACGAATCCTGTTTTCCTATTGGTTGTTGGCAGTAGACAGTGACATGTTCTGAGTAGTTTGTGAACCGGAACTGTCTTAGATTAATATCACTGTCACTGCTTCGTGGATAAGGCGAGTTTTACGTTCGTAAAAAAACATTTATACTGTAAAATGAAATAACATTTATACCGTAAAATACTGTACTTTACAGTACATGATAATCTGGTATAATTGAGGGTTTGTTCTTTCGCCCCCCCCCCTAACCTCACAACTTAAGTGCTACGACCACAAACGCATTTATAGATGTTTCTCCACTATTTACGCTCGACCACTTGTGAAAATCAATAATGTGAAAATCACTTCAGTTTTCACTATTTTTGTCTTGGGATTCTAGGAAACGGTTTATTTTACATCTCAAAGGCAGACCCCATGGGTACAATTTACGAAAAACAGTAAAGCCGAGTGAGCGAGGGTGGGTTAGTTGTCAGATACAATTTTTTTTAGTACCTACAGTTTTTAGTTATGTACATAATTGTAGAGTTATGACCCAAAGGCGGGTACAACAGACACTCTTTACGAAACATAATACTGCAAAGTAGCAAAGGCGAGTTAGTGGTCATGTTTGATTGTTTTAGCACTACATGAAATACCAAATGGCATTTAAAATATAATAACATAAGTTAGTAAACAGCCTGTCAGTATATCATAAATCAGTGAACTGATACATTTATATCTGATAGAATATACTGTACATACATAATATATAATTTATGTACACATATTTTTATCTCGTTTCTGTAGTGTTCATATATTTCTCTAAGCCATATTGAAATTATATTATATGGAAGGAACATTATTCGTAGTAATGATAATTCTGAGATTATTTAAGTAAAAGGTTAAGTTCCGTACAGGCTTCAACTAAAAGGTAAAATTCGCAGAAGAAATGATACGGTAAAAGGGGTGTGGAATATATAAATGTTCCGGCAATAAAATAATTTGAATTTGAGTTCGTGAGTATTGAAAAATGAAAAGAGTGCCGATTCTAATTAATGTATTATAGAGCAGAAAGAACGGATTAGAAGAGGGAACTATTTACATTTATCGAAAAGTACTCTTTAAGGTAGGGAATTAGGAAGTGTCCGTTAAGATTGTGGCAAGTTGCACTGAATTTGACCTAACCTGACTTTAACTCGTCTTCGCTGTTTCGACATTACTTTGTGTCTGTACATGAATCCTATCCCGTTCTATATAACCTTCATTGAGATACGAGAGCAGCGAAAGTCTCTTAAATACGTGCGCGAGTATATATAATGACCGCTCGCATTGAATGAATACATTTAGATTGTGAAATTCGAAGGAATTAACATCAACGAAGTCTATATAACGAATCTGTAACATAGGTATGGAGATGACTACAGAGTAACTGAACAGCCTCTAGATGGCAAAACTAGTAGGGAATAAGTATATCGAAAGTTCACCCTTCTGTGGATCTAGTTCCCAAAGAGAAATATTACATTAAAAAACGCAAATAAACTTTAAGTTATGGCCTGCAGCTTTCGCCAGACATTGAACCACTTATTCCTTTGCAAATAATTATCACAGAAACTTCTATAAACAGCAGCAACAAACACCAATTCGAAATGTGCTACTTAAAGCTAAATCCTTATCATTTCGTTAAATACGTACTGAAATTGATCAACACATAATAAACATGCTAAGGAATATTTATGACGGCACTTCGTATTATTAATGACACGTATTTTTAAAAAACAAAACAAAAACAACAACAAAAAAAAAAAAAAACACGGACAGTATTTCGAGCGGGCGGAGAGGGGCTAGTTAAAGTCAGGATCGATGTTTTCTTTTGCATTATACACATTGTACTTTCGTTTAAAACACACTGAATGTGGTTACACCAACTCGCAAAGAGCTAAATAGTCAGTACTACCTTTCACTCTTTCACTTTTATTTCGCAATTACATGATTCTAATATTTTTGTTATATACTCACGTTGGAAATCTTAGAATTCTGTAAATTTTGCATTTTGTGGACCATAAAGTAAAGTGAACCCAAAAACGCTAAAATATAAAAACCCTGTCTATGGAAGGCTCAATAAAACTTGTATTTTAATTTCCTTCCCACTGTTTTATTTTTCCATTGTCCATAATTACTCATAACACAAAGTGACGCCAATAGTTTTCATCCGTATGCCGCAATATTTGTATCTGTTGATAACAATACATTTTTGATTAGGTCAGCCAGGTATTGTGTTATATCTACGCTCCATATTACTTGTTTAAGCATACATGACATATAGACACTTCTGTAATCACTTAGCAAAAGCCAACAAATCAAAAGGTGCTACGAAAAGCCATGTGCCATTTTTATTTCTTTGAAAGCACACATGAATTGATGAAGAGCAGCGATATGAATGACACATAGTTTACTACAAATATCACGGACTCAATGTCGAGCAAGAGACAGCGACAAACAGGAGAGTTAAAGTCATTTAAAAAAAAATATAAACGACGCACATCACGTTTAAAACTTACTTCATGTGTGCGACCGCAACGTGCAAATAGCCTAATAGTTCTCCATACTTTCATCTTTTTAAGTCTCGTGTTACATCTCCATAACTGAAACTTGTATTTTTATTTGCGATTCATCCACTGAAGCACATGTTACAAACATTACAATTCTGTAACATTTAATTTTGTCTCTCATCTCAACTAGGTCACCTGTTGGTCAACTCGAGTGCGTATGAAAACAGGGATTCTGCCATACCTCCGAATTGGGGTGCCATCCCTCCAAATCATTGAGCGCACATCCCACCATTGAAATTTTTACCGTTAAAATCGATAGAAACACTGTAAATTCTCCTTGCACCCTCTAATTTTAGCTTACCACCACCCACCCCAAACTGAAAATCCTGGCACAATCCCTGTATTTACCTTAACGTCGTTCAGTCCAAAATTTGATCAATATATACTATTGCATGGTATTTCCTAACAATTTTTACTTACTCATATTAAAATAACATGCTTTTCATTATTTGTAAGCTCTAACTCTAGTTAGTAATGCTGTTACCGCCCATATAATTAATTTTATCTTATCCAATTCGTAAATTACATAATGCAAGATCTGAAATTGCTTCAGCCAGAGTTTCCAATCTTCTTTCGTACGTATTTTTAATTGTAGATCTTTCTTATTTTCTGATGTATCTTTGTATATAAATTTGAAGTGTTGTGAAATTTTCTCCATTGTACTGTATTTTCTGTCTGTCTCCTTCCATAAATATTTCTTTCCTCTTTCACATCTACATTTTTTTTATCAAACTTGTAGTGAGCTAATCGTCCTTTTGTGGGAGCTAAATAACCCAATTCAGCCGTATTTTTTTCGATGTTATTCCGCGGCCCCGTTCTTTTGCATAATCTCTGGAACCGGAACGTGGAACAGTGAAGGAACGACTCTTAAAAGTCACAGTAAAACAATGACATCAGACAAGAATCTTAGCCAATAAAAATTTAGAATTGGGTTCTGTTATGTTTTTCTGTAAAATCAAATCACGCCTCCTGGCCTGAGCCTGAGATGCTTAAATAGCATAAATAAAACAGAATTCAACCGATGTAAAAATATTATTGGGTATAACTCTGCCCTCCCCTTCTAAACATATAATACTGATTCGACATTCGTGTATGTTCTTCATTTTCAGTTCTACACTTACACAGCCTGAAAGCTACTAGAAACGTGCAGTTCACAATTTAGATATTCTGCGTTGAGCATGATGTGTTGCATATGTTGATCCATAATACTTTAATAATTTTAAAGATGGTAATCTTTAAAGAAACATGTAGAAAGATCTGTTGAGTTTTATACCTGTTACTGGCTTTGAATTTATGTTACAGTAAAGGATGTCTACAAATTATAAACGTCTTACTTCACATAACAATCCTTACTTTACGTTCTTGTATGCACTCTATCTTCGACTTTCACAAACATTAAAACAAAAATAAATAACACCAAGTGTGACATTTTCAGAAAAATCTATTCAGATGTTTCTTTTCCTTCCTTTCATTCAGCATTTAAGGATTCTAAATTGTGGGAAACGATAGGAATGAGCTTGTTTCCAAAAACATTTAAGTCATTTCTAATGGTTGTCGATTTCTGTGCTATTCTTTCTTGTTAGGTCAAGGTATGTATGCCTGACTAAAATAACGTTCAAAACTGGCATAAATCTTGTTGAAATTAAAAGAAAAAAGTCACTTTTTTTCCAAGGTCCACCTATGTTCTTAAAGATATTAATTCCAAACTACCCCTAAGTCAAGTCGGCATTCTTTTACTACATTGGAAATGTAACCTTTCGTTGTTACTAAATATCTCATTGTTGTTTATTGTTAAACTCCTATTCAGATATTTTGAAGAGGAACCTTAGAAACGTCCGTAGCCTCAGAAATGCTTCGACTGTTCCCAATGTAAACTGTGTAAGTCATGAGAAGAGAGTAAACGTAAACAGGCTGTGAAAATTTCTAGATCTCAGTGATGAAGATAGTGCATTCTGTGAAGAAGCAGTACGTACTGAATGCGCAAGAATTGATGAGGAACTTTTATACGAAGATTTTGAAGAACGTCTCGTACAATTAGCCAGATAGAACTGACGTCCTATATAAAGGACACTACGTAGGCTAACTAAGAAGGCTCTGAACCGTTGTTGTTGTATGTAGTCAATAGATGGCAGACGTGTTCTAATTTCGAATAGACTTCAGTTGTAGTGTAGAAGCAATGTGCACGCGGTTCGTGCTTTAGGTGGTGTTATGGGATCCAGCTGGTTTGTACGCAGCAACAAGCTGTCATGGATTTCTGCAGTTTGAGATTAGAAAGGAAAGTTTCTGTAATAATGACTTACTTATTTGTCACTACTTTATTTGGATTGTTTAATAAATGATTAAATTTATACGAGAAACTGTTTTGAATGTATCATGAGTTATAGGTATTGAATTCTTACGTTAAACATAGCAATGTCCTATACGTAGGTCGCCAGGCATGGGAGCATATGGTACTTTATTTATTATAGAACCCGTACACTTTTTCTAAAGACCTGACGCTCAACGCGGTTTTGGATATCCTAAATGAAGAGGATGGATTGTTATCAGAGGCTGATGCTGTCGACGTAATGCTACAACCACCAACCAATGCGTGTGATGACGTCACAGATGAAGATTCAGGAGATGAACAATCGCCGGCTATTGACAATGTACCTGGAAGTCAATTAGTAGCAGACGCAGAGGTAAATGTGTTTACAACATTCTCATGAAGAAGAATATGCTGATGCTGCATCCAGGATGCAGCGGAAGAGGGTGAAAAAAGCCAGGAACGTATATTCATGGATAAAGTCAGATTTTGAACAAATACCACATGTTCGGGCTGAGAAGTTTAGTGTTGCAAACGAACGTTCTCCCAGTGAATATTTTGAACCTTTTTTCGATGAAGATGTAATAGGACATTTCGTAAAGTATACCAATCAGTACGCAGCACAAAAGAACCTACTCGGAGATGTATCAAAGGAAGAAGTGGAGAGTTTTATTGGTGATTTGATACTCAGTGGATATGCTGATTTTTCCCCTCCAAAAATGCTTTCGAACAAAGTGCTTATACCCACAATGAACTAGTTGCTAACTCTTTCTCGTGATAGATTCAAATTTATTATGTCAAACATTCACGTACGTGACAACAACTTAGATAAAGAAGATAATTTTTCAAAACTTAGACCTCTTCTCACTGAA
Source organism: Lepisma saccharinum (assembly GCA_022664845.1). Lineage (NCBI taxonomy): Eukaryota > Metazoa > Arthropoda > Insecta > Zygentoma > Lepismatidae > Lepisma > Lepisma saccharinum. The sequence goes on along the minus strand of JAGDQP010000999.1, from coordinate 16,742 downwards.
CTGAATACAAGATTTTTGGACCACGCACCCTATCACAGTGTCGATAAAGCAATGGTGCCCTATTTTGGTAAGCGTGAGTTCAAACAGTTCATAAAAGGAAAACCTATCAGATACGGGTATAAAATGCAGACTGAGATAACTTCAAGTGGATATACTGTGTGGACAGATCCTTATCAAGGTACAAAACGTTCTTTAGATTCAGAAACCGACAAGCGTCCTCTTGGAACAAAAGTTGTTTTGAAATATGCAGACGTTTTACAACCTACTGACAATTTTGATTTCCACATCTTTTTCAATAATTACTTCATGTCTCTTGAGTTACTATCAGACCTTGGAAACAGGAATATAAGAGGTACAGGGACTATAATAGAAGACCTTACGCGAGGATGTCCTCTCCCATCACCAAAGAAAAAATTCAAATAGTCAGCAAGAGGATCTGTGGACTTCCGTCAAGAAAAATCAAAACACATTTTGATGGTAAAGAGGAATGATAATAGTGTTGTTACAATGGCGTCAAATTCAATGTCAGTGTACCCTATGCACACCGTAACGAGGTTTTCAAAAAATGAGAAGAAAAAGATTCGTGTAGAGCAATCACATCTAGCTCACGTACATAACAAAAATATGGGAGGTGTAGATCTTTCTGATCAAAATATTGGGTTATACAGAATATCAATTAGAGGTAAAAAGTGGTATTTCAGTCTACTGTGTCATTTGATTGACGTATCAGTTCACAATGCTTGGCAATTACACAGACTCGATCATGGGAAGCTTGATCAACTGGTTTTTTGGCGAAAAATGCTTGCGCACTATTACAAAGGAATATTCGTGTACCGAAATCCAAAGGTAGACCCTCAAAAGAGCTTACGCAGAAATACGTTATGATCGTATACACAAGATATAGGGTAGTGCCTCAAGACAAACAGGCAAGATGTAAGCCTGTCACACGAAAACAACAACGTACTGCATAAAGTGTGAAGTCTCCATGTGAAATGTTTCCTTGAGTACCACACAAAATCAAAAGGAGCACCCAAGCTGTAAAATGTATGTAACATGAGTGATGTTATTTTTAGTCTTGATTTGATTGAAATATAACCAGCTAGAGAATACACATATATGTGAAGTTTGTATGATATACGCAAAATGTAAAGCACAATAGGCAAAATGTAAAGCCTGCATAATAATATATTCACATAAAAAGATTTTGAACTAATTTTCAATTTGATTTTTTAATTTGCATTTTTCCTTAGCATTCATAAGCTGGGATTATAGACATATTAAGGATAGGTTATTTGAGTAGAATAAAAATTTTGTAGCCCTAGAGAGCCTGGCAACAAAATAATCCAGTACAAGAAATAAATCAAGTATGAGTGTTACAAGGTTGTTTGACCGATTACCGAAGTATAATTCGAAATTTGTGTTGGGTGACTTCAATGCAAAGGTACGGAATGAAGAAAAATATAGACCTACTATAGGCAAATACAGTCTTCACGAAAAGACCAATAACAATGGAGAAAGACTGATAACTTTCGCGATTTCGAAAAACTTACTGGTAAAGAGCACGTACTTTGAACACAAAGACATACACAAATACACATGGGTATCTCCGGACGGCAAAACTCTCAACCAGAAGGATCACGTATTAGTAGACAGACGAAGACACACCAACATAATGGACGTTAAGTCGTACAGAGGAGCGGAAGGTGGCACCGACCATCAATTAGTGATCACAAAAGTAAGGGAAAAGTTATGCGTCACGAACTGAGAAAGCAAGGGATCAAAACAACTGAAATTCGAAGTGAAACTATTAAATAATCCGAGCATAAGAGCAGATTACCAACTCGAACTCTCAAATAGGTTCGAAATCCTAGCCGACTCGAGTAATAATAATGATGATATTAATAATGAAATTGATGTAAGTAAGATGTGGGAGGCAATTCGTGAAACAATTAAGAGCGCAGCGAAGGAACGCGTAGGTGAGAAGAAACAACAGAAAAACAAACCTTGGTTTGATGAAGAATGCATTAAACTTCATGAGGAAGGAAAACAAGCAAGGCAACGATGGCTAGGTAATAAAAGCGAAGCAAATACCAACCACTACAGTAACGCGAAACGAAACGCCACACTAGGGTTCAGAAACAAAAAGCGAGAATATCTGACGCAGAAGATTCAGGAGATTGAGGAAAACGGGAAGACAAATAACGTACGAGATCTATACAAAGGGGTAAACTCGTTAAGGAAAGGTTAGAAATGAACGTGGAGATCTTCAGGCGGATCCGACTAAAATTGTCGATTTGTGGAAAAGTTATTTCGACAAACTTCTTAATGTACACAGCGGGGAACAAACACAGGAATTTGAAATCCATACCGCAGAACCGTGGATTCCCGAACCTAGCGAGATCGAGATCCAAATGTCGGTTAAGAAATTGAAAAATTTCAAATCACCAGGAATAGACAATATTCCAGCCGAATTAATTAAAACAGGAGGAACGGCACTAATGAAGGAATTACATAAATTGATAAGTGCTATATGGAGAAAGGAGGAGCTCCCAAAGGAATGGAAAACATCAATAATTGTTCCGATTTACAAAAAAGGCGATAAGTCGGAATGCAATAATTAAAGCGGAATCTCGTTACTTCCAACCTGTTACAAGGTATTAAGTAATATTCTGTTAACACGCCTAAATGTATACGTAGATGAAATAATTGGAGATCACCAATGTGGATTTAGAAGAAATTGATCCACATTGGACCAGATTTTTGCTTTGAGACAAATTTTGGAGAAGAAATGGGAATACAATGGGACGGTTCACCAGCTATTCATTGATTTTAAGAAAGCATATGATTCTATCAAAAGGGAAAAGTTATACAGTATCCTGATACGATTTGGAATTCCGAAAATATTGGTCCAACTAGTGAGAATGTGTCTCAGCGACCCCATAAGCAGAGTACGGATAGGTAATAATGTCAGATAGTTTCAAGATTCGCAACGGATTGAAACAAGGCGATGCCTTGTCACCACTACTGTTTAACTTCGCGTTAGAATATGCGATTTTAAAAATTAAAGGGGACAAAAAGGGACTATCATTGAATGGTTTGAATCAACTGTTTGCATATGCGGATGATGTAGATTTAATAGGGGACGATATAGATGCACTACAAAGCAACACCGATGTCTGAGTAGAAGCGTGCGATGAGATAGGTCTACAGGTAAACATAGAGAAAACAAAATACATGATAACAAGCCGAAGCACAGGGAATGAAGGAATTAAAAACATAAGAATTAGGGATGAGGTCATAGAGAAAGTAAACAAATTTAAATACTTAGGAGCATACGTAACAAGCAAAAATGAGGTCACGGAAGAAATAAAACGTCGCTTAGTATCGGGGAACGCATGTTTCTACTCAGTCCAAAAACTTCTAACATCGCGATTAATATTAAGGGAATTGAAATTAAAAATATACAGAACGGGTATTCTGCCGGTAATACTTTAGTGTTGCGAAAGTTGGAGTACGACCCTAGCAGATGAACATAAATTACGTGTATTTGAAAATAAGGTTTTGAGAAAGATATATGGGCCGAAACGGGACGAGATGACTGGAGAGTGGAGGAGACTGCATAATGAAGAACTCCACGGACTGTACGATTCACCAGATGTTGTAAAAATAATGAAATCGAGACGACTAAGGTGGGCAGGGCATGTAGCTCGGATGGGGGAAAAGCGAAGATTATATATATTCTATCCTGGTTGGAAGGCCCGATGGAAAGAGGCCATTGGGAAGACCGAGACGTCGTTGGGAGGACAATATTAGAAGTGATCTTCGAGAAGTAGATGTTCGTGATGAAAACTGGCTTGATACCGCCCAGGATAGAATCCAATGGCGAACGTTTGTTACTGCGGCGATGAACTTGCGAGTTCCATAAGCCATAGAGTTAGTTAGTTAGTTAGTTAATGTTAGTTAGTTAATGTTAGTTACAAGCAGCTTCCATGACTGTATATGAGACTGGTGTCCTATATATAGGTCGCCTGTTATTTTATGTCTCTAAACGAGTTAGTCGAAAATTCAATCAAAATGTACTTATTTATGCCAAATGAGTAACATAAACCACTTTTAACAAAAAAAAAAAAAAAAATAAAAAAAATATTCCGCCCTATCTGGGTTAATACTGTTGTAAAAAGCTTCTGTAAAATTACAAAAAAAGACGTAAGTGATGTTTGGAAGCAAGCTCGTACCGCATACAATATAGGGGGAGAATCTTTCCGATTTCGCCGCCAATGGATTAAGTGTTGGGTTACCAACGTTTGATTAATTGTTTAATATATGATGTGCTGAACCACATGCTACTTTACATGCGACAAGATTTGAATGGATTTCGCAACAAAGTGAGAAGGAAATGTCACTCGATGCATCTATGGAGAAGAGTTTCCCAGTATTTCAATCAGTTTCGTCTGCCAGAACAATGTCGAAAAATAGAGACGGAGAGAGAAAGAGAGGAAAAAGAAAAAGAAAGAAAGAGAGAAATAAGGTGAGATACGGTGGAAAATTTACTTGATAAAATGAAGAAAATGCCTTCAAGATTCATCTAGGAAACCATTAAAATAAATAATTAAATAGCAGGAATGAATAAATATTTTCTTCTTGTTCAAAGTCCTGAACAAACTTCCTTATTTCACCTTTTATTTCTTTGTATCATCTTTCTCTTCCCCTTATACACTCTTCTCCAGATGATGTAATCTATTTTTATGAAACTGGTCAGGGAAAAATGTGATTTAGTGTTAGAAAGGCAATAAAATATTTATTTCGCCATTCTATGCAGAAGGACATAATAAATAACCTATAAAGAAATTTACACAGGTTGAAGCCAGTACACCGTTGCACGGCGGCTATCTTGAAAACTGCCATCTTGGATCCAAATCGAGAATTTTAAATTAAAAGGTATCATGTGACTTATCGTCCTATGCCAGCATGTTTCCCAAAATTCAAATATGAAGTAGTTTCTCACCTACGGTTGATTATTTAGGAGATAGTGGTTATTTGATCTGGGATTTGATGAAAGGTCATTGGAAGTTATTTATATTCTGTCATAAGTCTGTTTATACTCTGTCATTGGAAGTGATTTAGCATGGCCCTAGTAATTAACGATTATGCTGATGAGGAGTGGTCGCAGTACTGGGGTGATTGCAGCTGAGTTCAAAGCGGATCATTCGCAGAAAGCAGACATAGCACACGCAACTCAAGATATTGAAGAAATTTGTAGAACTGGGATGTGTGGGCGACAGGGGACGTAGTGGACAACCAAGGACCGCAACCGACAAGAACATGTCAAGTACACTTTCGGTAATAAACAGAACAATTGTAATTGGTCTGATTGCAACACATCTTATACAGATACTAGTACTGGTGGTTTTGCTGAACACGACTTGTGCGGCCGGTGTGCATCTATGGCATCACGGTTGTTGAACGATACTTAGACATACCGCTGATTTAAAGCCTCCCGCCGTCTTAAAATTAGGTCAAGATTTACAAAAGAATCATTTGACATCATTTAAGGCTTGCTCCTTCCTAGAAATTCAAATATGAAGTCTTTCTCACGTATGCGACTATGCGAAAGGCGTCTGTATGCCATGGGACCAGTGTGGGGTGCACAACTTACCCAAGAGCAAAGAAAGATGGGTTTAGAATGTAAATTTTGCCTACGAAAATGACAGTTGTTCTCAATTTCTTTATAATTGTTGTGAACTACGAATGCCCGATAGTTAAATTTCCCGAAAGTGATATCAAGGGCATAATTTCTTTAAAATGGATTTTAGAGGAAGAGTCTATGTCAGTATCTTAATGTTAAATATATTTCTGTAGGAGATAGGGAAACTTAAGAATTATATTTGACTCACTACGTTATGTGATCAATATGGCGATCATTTCGCAGAGAAAGCAAAGTCAGTTTTTTTAGTCCTCACGGACTCTGCGTATCACATCGGTTTAACAGTGGCTCATCTATTGTGGATCTATTGATAGAATGGTGTAGGTAGTGATGTTTTCACGATTTACTGTTTTGAGATTGTTCCAGAAATGGTAACACGGGCGTCACATCTCGATGGGCCTGTGCTGCCCGATCTAACATCCTGGAAATTGGAGATCAAACCAGGATTGATTTTTTTGAATGATGCACGTTGAACTCAGCTGCAATCACCCTGGTACTGTGACCACCAATCAGCTGAATTACGAAGGGTTAGGTCCATGCTAAATCACCTGCAATGACTGAATGACAAACCGTTACCTTTCACCAAGTCCCAGATCAAATTACACCTATCTCCTAAGAAACAAACGTAGATTAAAACGACATCACATTTGAATTTGTGGGAACGAACCAGCCTTAAACGACGAATTTCCATTTGAAATTTTCGACATCAATCCAAGATGAAGCTTTCAAGAAAGCTGCAATGGAGTCTGACCCCGCATCAACGACATATCCGACATTTGATCTCATGCCATCCACTTCGACTTACTAAGCTGTTTCCAAACTTTTCTCTGGCCCCTAAATTAAAATAACTCTGTTTTAAATTAGTGTTTCTGCTAAGGTATGTAATTTATTACTTTAAAATGGGTTACAACTTTGTAGCCGTTCGTTCTAGGTGCAAAATGGTAATAGTAACTCAGAAGGGGGAGGGGGGATATTATACTTCGTTTCTTACTTGTCTAAAGTTTCTGTACGCGCCACCGTTTATGCAATAAATGCAAAAAGACTGTTATTTGGCGCCAGGTTTCAAAATGATGGGCGATTCTCGAGGCTTAAACTGTAAATTTTGATGTTATTTAGCATGTAATTCTTCGTAGAATGGAAAAAGGTAATTTTTGTTTCAATTGTTTAGGTTAGAGGTATTTTTGCCGTGGATTCCCTGGACTAAATCTAGTTAACTTTAAGTCAGAGCGAAAGAATCCTGCAGAGTGGTGGAACCGATTCACGGACCTTTGGAATAATAGACGCAAACGTTACCATTGTGCTAAGTATCACTTGCAGTAGTTCAACCTAAATACATAATATACTTCATGTTTATCATGTTTCATATGGAACCCACCTTTAACTTCAAGGATCCCAATGTATAATTATTGTATACAGTAATTATCAATGAAGCAGAACAATATATTCATTGAGAAGACGCAACGTTCTACTTGTCTTAACAGAACAAGACTGTCTACCACGTTCTCAAATCAAAAGAAAATATTCAAATTAATAAATATAAGATCTTCAATCGAAAATCCTAGGCATGACTTTGGTGTTTTATAATAGAAGTTTCAGTAATAAATTCCTTCCTTCCCTTCCTTCTCATGTAAGAAAATAAATCCTAATTCTGTATCAATTAATTCATAGTCAAACTGAAAGGGTTTTGTAATGTACAATGAAGGGAATTTTGATGTTTAGGTTTGCTAATGGTATCATGATTTTTGTAATAAAAATTTTATGCAGCAGGGTGCTGTGTGCTTGTGTGTGCTCCACCAATCGATAAAAGAGAAGAACATGCCTTTAGGGCAACTTACAAATTAACTGATTTTGTCTGAGCAGTGCTTTAAATGGAATGGAAAGAACTAATGTAAACATTTTTATATGGACCAGTCTAGTAACTTTGGACTTCGTCCCGTCATGATCCGCCCCTTAGCCTTTAAAATCCACACCCGTGCCCCTGCCGGAACTCGATCCCGGGACCTTCGAGTCGTTGGCCTACCGCCGTAGACCGCAAGGCTACCCGGCCGGCACGTAACTTGAAGTTATAGTAAAATACAGAATAGCTAAGGTACGTTATTCTTTTATAACAGAATTAAAATATTTATTATTTTATTCTGTGTTTTATATACAGAGTGTAATTCTTAAACTTCGAGTGGTGAATACTGATATCAAAACAAGAAAAAAGGTTCATATAAAAGTGGGTTGAATTAGTCTACGTTTTCGTGATACATGGTTTGCCACTTGGAGCTCTAAATCGACTCATTGCAATGAATATTTCGCTGTAAATCATAAATGATGCAATAAAATAAAATTTATTTTTCGGAAAGTGATTTGTATCAATACAGGGGATATTAGGAGTTAAGAAGTTATATCAACGGGTAGTCACTATTACCAACCTGGTATATCGTTTTTCAAATGGCACAACGTGAGTTTTTTTTTTGCATATGTGACATCCCCTAGTAATGGTAAAGTTTATATGTGAAGCACAGAACACGATGTTGCGAACTGAAAGTTTTCCCTTCTTTTGAAGAAATGTTACAATTTTTCACGCTTAAACTGATATAAGATTAACAGTTTACAACACTTCGTTCTGTGCTTTACATTTAATGTTTACCATCACTTGAGGATGCCACATGTCCAATAAATTGACGTAGTGCTATTTGAAAAAATATTCGATATAGCAGGTTGACAACTCTAGCCATCCGGTAGCATCGCTTCATTAGCTCTTAATATCCCCTGTATTGATACATACCACTTTCCGAAAACTAAATTTTATTTCAGTTCATCGTTTAAGGTTTACGGCAAAATATTCATTGTATTTACTATTGCAAGGAGTAAATTTTATATAGGCCACTGTGATTCAAACCCTGCTCGTGCCATGTGGACTTTGCGATGGGTAAACACCGTGTACATGGATTCTCTCGGGGTTCTCCCGTTTCCTCCCACTTACTGTTGCGTTTGATATACAAAAGATGACCCAAACCATATAACAATTCCTTCATTGATTTTCCGTATCCAACCTTTGTTTATTGAAATTAAACTCCGTTTTAGCTTTTCAAGAAAACATAGGTTGACTCGTTTGGAAGAATTGTAATTGTTAGGGCGTGGTAATAATAACAGGATATCAGAAATGACAACAAAGGCAATTAACGTCACTCGTGATCAACCCGATGCAAATGATGTGTACAAAATTGGAAAAGTACATGTAGCAGTAAACAAACATGTCATGGGACTAACTTGAGAGTAGGATCATATTTAGTCACGTCCTGGTGATAGTGATGCAGGAATGGCGTGACATGTCATAGTCAGAACAAATTTCCTGCCGCTACCTTTTTGGCTCATATACATACACAAATCGCCTTTAATCGCTCTCTTGTGTTCGCTTGATTTGTATACAACGACTAGAAGACAATCACTGCTATACGAGATGGAACAAATCGTAGAAGAATTTAATTCAGGTTAGTAATTCTTGCAAAAGTATTAAAGGCCAACTTCTTCTCGTCTCAACATGTCGTACTACCTAAAAACGTGCTATAAGATTAAGATACCATGTTGCAAACTCCGCACCCTCTTTAGTTAGATGTTTCCCATAGCAGTCTGAATCCCGAATAAATTGTGAGATGTACGTAATAAAGCATTAACCAGCAAGGTTTCTCAAGCCAAAATCATATTAGTTCTTATAGGTGACCTTGCCTCAGCTTAGGTTAATCTTAAATATGTTTCTTTACTTTGTTACTCTGCATATATTTGTTATTCAAATAATAAATTATAGTTTTGTAATAAAACCATAAAATGAAGGTGTACCTCCTTAAGTTATTCCACGTAGAAGCCCAACGCCTCGCTCTCTTCCCATTTTGCAGGATAAAAGTTTCAGTCCAATGGGCTGAATCTCCAAGTACTGTAGCACGTTGATGGCATTCGGTGGACCAGTTTCCCCAGATTCGCATCAACCATGATACATTTGCATTATTACTTCATTCCATTAATCATCCTATCATCAACCACCCAGCCTAAACCAAATTTGCTTCAAGGCCTTAAAATTCATCTCCAATCAAACACTGTATCTCGAAAACAAAGCGGAATTCGACGCATGGATATATGCACTTTTTTCTGGTTTCGACATCAGTATTCACCTCTCAAAGTTTGTAATCATCTTTTCTTTACATCCTGTATACAGGGTGATTGATTAACGCGTGCAAAAACGTTGGGGGGGGGGGGTGAATTCCTGACAACAAAACAAGAGAAAAGTTTCTTTGAAGAAATTGTGAAACATTCATAGTTACGGAGCTACAGACGCTCAAACTGTCGGCAGCAACGGCACAAATGGCGTCATACTCGACAAGTGATGGTACAAGCAGGAGTCGGGGTAGCAAGTCACACTCGAAGTAGTGCCCTATTTAAGCAATGTTGGTAATAGAGAAAATGCCGTATAGACACGTTTCGCAGTATAAGAATTTATTATCGAAGGATTTAATGGTTTAATAGGACAACCATGGAAATCCCCTCTTAAGTTGCATTCGCCAAACATGAAAATAACTTAAATAGACGCATTGATGTATTGGGTGCTGCTTTGAGTGTTATTTAGCATGCTGAGCATGCTTACATTTTTGACGATGCCGCCTTAACTTTGAGCGTCTGTAGTTTCCAAACTATGATGAATGTTTCGGAATTTATTCAAGGGAAATTTTATCTTTTTCTGGTGTTAGAAATTCACCCTTAACTTTTTCCACACATTCATCACCCTGTATATACAGGATGTTGTAAAAAATAACATCAACAAAACTACATTCCGAGATTCTGTACATGAAAATAAGAAACAAATATACTATCAATAGTGCTTCGTTTCTTTGCGACAGTGAGGGAAAATGAATTGTAGAGCTTAATATTTAAATACAAAGGGCGTTCAGAAAGTTTTGCACAGTGGGCCATAACGTTTTTAATAGTAGCACTAGGACCATGAAATTTTGTGTGCATGTACTTGTGTCCCTTATGTATATACGCATGTTACTTAATGTACCCTCCAACAGCTGTGACACATTTGGCGCACCGTTCTTTCAATGCCGTATATGCACTTTGGTAAAACCTCGGACGCTGACTATTACACCATTGTTTCACACACGCAGTGCGTTCTTGATCACTGGCAAACTACCTACCACGACGGTGTGTCTTCAGACGATCAAACAGCAAGAAATCGGACGGGGTCAGGTCCGGTCTATAGGGAAGCTGAAGGACCACTTCCCATCCCATCCCTCTGGTTTTCTGCTGTGTGTGAAAGCAGAGTTGGGCCTCGCATTAACTTGGTGGAGTTTGATGACTTTATTTGGGTTAGAGCACGTCGCAGCTTTACCAGTGACAAACAATACCGCTCTCTATTAACTGTTGCTCCATGTTCCGAAAAGTCGATGAAGATTACGCCACCGTGATCCCAGAAGAATGTGGCCATTAATTTGTCCGCTGATCTGGGAGTCTCGTTTTTTTAATTCCATGGAGAACCAAGATGACGCCATTCCATGGACTACGTATTACTCTCAGAATGCATGTAAAACAACCACGTTTCATCCTCTGTGATCACGCCATCAAAACTTTGTGGAGAGTCACCACTGAACGTGTTCTGGAGTTCGAGAAAAATTCCCTTCCTCTTTGATTTCTGTTCCCTTGTGACTAAAATGCATTTACGGCATTGAAAGAACGGTGCCCCAAATGTATCACAGCTATTGGAGGATATATTAAGTAACATGCGTACATACATAAAGGACACAAGTACATGCACACAAAATTGCATGGTTCTAGTGCTACTATTAGAAAAGTTATGGCCCAATGTGCAAAACTTTTTGAACCCCCTTTGTAACATTAACAGTAGGACTGAGGCGACATGATAGTATCAAAGACCTCCTCTATCTAAAAATGCACGATCCAAAATTGTGCAACTGGTGCGCAAGGCATTATTCAAAAGCAGTAGGGTTTCCCACAAATTCTCTAAAGTCAACGTAGGTCGAAATAAACATGAATGGTAGTACATTCCAGCAAGTTACAATAATTCGTTTGTGGCAACTCGATATCACGAACAGATTTCCTTTGCGAAATGATTTTTTAACAATAAGACGCGGGGTTGCATAACAAAAACGGAGTAAATTAAATACATTTCAACGAACGTTTGGTTTTTTGTTATAAGTAAAAGATACTGTAATTGCATGGGTAGATGGCAGTGATTACGCTTATCATCTGTAGTCATACGGAAAATCGTTTTTCGTGCTCATTTTGATCCACAGTCATTCCAGATAATGTCTGAGAATTCTATATTCACTTTGCAGATTCCATTAGGTATCTATTTAACAATTTTGTAATATCCATTTTTCAGTTGAGCAGCTTTGAAGTCTTGAGGGTACCATGCTGCTTCAGTACTAGTGGGCCATCGTTGGTCTATCTGCTGTCTTTGGCGAATAGCTACCGTCGATCTACCGGACGCGATTAGCGGATAGGCCTAGTAGCAATGTCTGTTGGGCCAACTGGAAGATATGGTTGACATCTTTGGCTCTTTGTTGAGTAGTCGTTGGAGGTACCGCCTACAGTAACCCAACGTTTGGCCATTGTGATTTCAGTTGGCAAACTTTGTAATATTTATAAACCAAAACCCTCTGTTGGATCGACGATGTTAGACCAGCAAGTGGATTTAAGTGTTTTCCAAATAATTTCGTTTCGAATTTATCATAACGAACTAATTTTATGAAGGTAACATCCTTAATACTCCAAACTAACACTTGAAAGTAATTTATTTTACGAATCTTACAGTACTTTGCAAACGAATACACTTTCAAAGTATCCGAATCTGATCTGTTAATCTTTATCCGAAGTGTTTTGACTTTAGTGATGTGATTTGATTTTAATTTTGTTATGTTTTGTTGGAGCAGCTGTTGCTTTTGTGTTTAAGTGTGATGTTTTGCTGCCGTTATTACAACAATTACATTTCAAATATTTGAATGTGTAATGGGTTTTACTTCGCTTAAAGGATTCTTTGTTTCCTTGAACGATGTCTGCTGCTTCATCGAACTTTCTTAATATTCTCCCACATGATTCATCCTTGATCTCTGATGACAATGAGGGCACGAGTGTTGATTCTGCAGCATCTTCGGGAACCACAACGTTGACTTCATCGGATAATGTATTCTCCTCTAGTGTTTTCTTGCCGAGGAGTTTAAATGATGCTTCTTGCCCTCATTGCGGCAAATGTTTTGCAAGTTCAAGAGGGCTCTCTCTTCATGTTGGCAAAACTCATCAGGATTCTAGTAGAACGAGTGTCTCATTCTCTACTGCTCCTGTTCTCCTTCCGGCATCGTCTTCCAGTCTCGTCCACAGCAATTCCAATGCCCTCAAGTCCTCGCTATCTGAAACTAAGAAGTTGCTTAGTAGATTAAAGTCTTCTATTCCTCTTCTTCGTCGAGTCCCCAGAGGTGCACGGTCTGCAGTGGCGGAAGCTCTCCATGCAGTGATTAGTCAAGCGGTCAGAACAAACGATGTAAATACCTGGATGGACATTTTCTTCTTTCCTTATGCTGTTCTGCGCGTACCACAACAGTCTGATCATGTGACTAATCTCACTACTTGGGTTAAGCAAGGAGTTCGTTGTTGGCTCGACAATCATCGTGATGCAATTCCTTGAGCTTCAACGAAACGACGGAAAACGAGCTCATCTACTGATTCCTTCAACATCAAGATGGTTGAAAACAAGATTGTTGATGGAGATATTCGTGGTGCGGTTCGCTTACTTATCTCCGACGACATAGTAGTTACACCAGACGCCAATATCTTGAAAGATTTAAAGAAAAAACATCCACCTCCATCTAATTCTTTCATTTTGCCGGATCCTCCTTCTTCTGCTTCCATAATGTCTCGAGTGTCTGCCTTCGAACTCTTAAAAGCTATAAACTCTTTCCCTTCTGGATCCGTAGGTAGATTGGATGGTCTTCGTCCTTCGATTGTTAAAGATCTTTTGATGTGTAATGATGTTGGCTTAAAAGATCAACTCATTTCTTCTTTATGCGATTTTATTTCTATTATCTCTTCTGGGGAAGTACCTATGGATGTTCGTCCAATTTTCTTTGGCGCCACCTTGATCGCCTTCAGAAAGAAGTGTGGAGGAATTCGTCCCATTGCGATCGGTAATGTGTGTCGTCGTTTGACAGCAAAAATTGTATGTTTTCGAATTCGTGATTCCGTTAATACTTTTCTATCCCCTCACCAATTAGGAGTATGTGTTCCTTACGGTGCCGAGGCTGCTGTCCATGCCGCTCGTATTTACTTTTCATCTCATCATCCTCGTCCAAAAGCCGTTGTAAAGCTTGATTTTCGCAATGCCTTTAACGAATTAAATCGCGATGCCATGTTAAAGGTGATTCAGAAAGATTTCCCGTTGATTTATCATTATGTTTTTCAGTGTTATTCTCAACCTAGTGATCTCTTTCTGGGTGATGACATCATTTTATCTCAACGTGGAGTCCAACAGGGTGATCCCCTCGGTCCTGCTCTTTTTGCAATTACACTACAATCTATTGTCAATTCTATAACAACCGAATTAAACTTATGGTATTTAGATGATGGCACTCGGTCGCATTCATTTCGTCGACAATCATTTTGTCGACAGATCATCTTGTCGACACCACTTTGTCGACAGATCATTTTGTCGACAGGTACGTTTCGTCGACAAGTACGTTTCGTCGACAGGTACGTTTCGTCGACAGCTCATTTTGTCGACAGGTACGTTTCGTCGACAGCTCATTTTGTCGACAGGTACGTTTCGTCGACAGCTCATTTTGTCGACAGGTACGTTTCGTCGACAACTCATTTTGTCGACAGGTCACTTTGTCGACAGGTACGTTTCGTCGACAATTCATTTTGTGGACAGGTAAGTTTCCTCCAGTAATAATGTTGTCAATATGTAAGTTTATCAACAGCTAAAATTTTAGACTATTCATTTTGCCTACAGCTAATTTACGTTACGGGTTTGTAACGGGAAATTAAATTGATATTCATGTAGCAACTTAATCACCAAACTAACTGAATTTTTATTTTTTTCTGTTTCGTATACGTTTTACTCCTTTTCTCAATTTCATATTTTACAGTGAAGGGCATCTTGAGAAAACAAGGAATGTCCAGTTCTAGCAATTTAGAGCTGTATAGCTCATTCTGTTGGGGAAAATTGAAACTACAAAACTGTCAAAGAGCGAAGGAAACCACTTCTAAATGACCACATGAGACAATATTACCTTTGTCAAGCGATTAAGGCACTCAAACTTGATTTTCTCAATAACCTGTTTTGTGACATTTCTTGTTTTCTCCCGTTACTTTTCAAGTATTGTGTAGACTGCGTACGTGGTCAATAGGTGAACATTGTCACTGTTAAATAGGAAATCAAGTCATCGTTTGTCTGTTATTATTTTGACAAGTTTCGACTCAATTCTTTAGAAAGTATTTTGCTGTAGTCTCCTGAGCATATTAAAATTTACATTCTCAAGCCTTGTTTCTCTTTCAAAAGTGTAAATTAACAACACTGCTGGAAGTGTAATAAAGGAATCTTGTCTTGTAAACCAATTATATGCAGAAAATATTTTATGTCCCATAATGGTTTTAGTTTGTTGTGGAGTATCATGAGCAACAAATTTACTAAATCAAAATCAGAATTTTACTGCTCGATGTTAGAAATACCTGCGTATTAAATACACTCTGTTAAAGCACAACACAACGTTTCAACTACATCAGTAGCCTTGATCAAGTGTACAGAATATTGTTTTCAATATGTGAATACTTATTGTTGCTAGACCATATTTATTTGTTTGATAAGAACATTGTTTTCTTTTCTTTAATTCTATACATGTTGATGACGGTTACCCATTCTTGGTTTAAACTACCGTATTCGTTTCCATTAACATTATTCGGAATGTAGCAAATGGGATATCCTTCTCTATACACAATAAAAGTAGCAGGAATGATCTATGTGTACGTCTATGTTGAAGCATAGTAAAGAACTAACGTCATTTAGTTCAGTTTCCGATTTGTACAATTTCCAGAGAGAGAGGAGGGGGGGGGTTCTCAGAAAGTAGAATACCGTTTTTATCCCTTCATATCCCAGGCTTGGAGGATATTTCAGAAAGCAGAGCCAGGGAAGAGTTTTGCAGAGAGGTGGAAATTCCATCCATCCCTCGCTACAAATCGAACACTGATTTAGTCATTACTGCTCAACAGCAGATTAATTAAAAAAGGAATCTATCACCACTGCAACAGGTATTTGTTTACTATCTTTGAAATCTCAATAAAAGAATCAACCGACGAAATATCATCCTTGAGATATAGAATAGTGACCAACAAGGAGAAAAATCCTTAACAATTTTCGACTCCAGATGAAACTTAAACTATTTTCTTTAAAAAAGTGCATAAACTTATTTCTAAGTAATAATGTCTATTTCCTTCCTAGGCTCAAAAAATTTTATTATTTCCTAATTTCTTTATTTAGTTAGTACTAGACTGTGCTACCACTTAAGCGGTCTCTTTAGGGTGTCGCTTTCTTTCCTACTTTCCATCATTCATGTCTGTAGGTTCTTCGAGATAGTGGCTAGGTCTAAACGATTCCACTAACTGCGTCAAATTTTAAGACAATTTTCACAAACGACATTATTTTCAAAACATGAAAATTAATTGAAGTGACTTCATTATTTATTACTATTTCGTAAATATTGATTGGGTCTGCAATCTGTCGAATTCTAAGATTTTGATTAGTATGTAATACATTTCAAAAACATGAAAATTAGTCCGAATACGAAATTTCCAAACATAGCGATGTTCCGAACTTCCGAACTATTTCCGAACTTCCAAATTTGTTTAAAAATTAAAATTGGTTCGAAATTTACAGTAAATTCTAAAACCGTATTAGCTGATACCATTTTTATACGCAAACCTGACTTTCGTCAAAGTGCTGAAAACTTAGAAATTTTCATCATTAGTATTCCGCCGAAAGCAGCAGTTCCTT
>JAGDQP010000998.1:123253-135748 GCA_022664845.1 Lepisma saccharinum | reverse complement strand
AGTAATGATAAATATGATATACTGATTCTGATCAAAGTTTGTTATTGAACAGCCCACTGCTGTTGTGAAAATATTGAAAATAGTTAAACACTTAACAATGTTTGTCTTACTTGCACTGTCCCTCTGTAATCACTTTTTTTTGCACGCGCGCGCTTAGTCTCTCTCTCACTGTAGCAAACCTTAACATAAAAATCCTAAAATAACAATTGACAAGCTAAAGTCGCACCAACTCGTTAATGAATAAGATCTATGGGATGTGAGATTGAATTTTCTAATTGTTTGGTTTACTTTTTCATTCATTCACAACATATTAAAAATGATGAATTCAGTTTACAAAGCAAGTAAATACTGTCGATTTTACGAAGTAGGGGATACTTCAGGGGAGGGGGATCCGGATCCCATGGTGTTGGATTTCAGCTTTCAGTTTGATATGAAATTGGAATTTGCTCACTCCATATGTTGTTGCATCAGGTAAAAACACACTTATACCACTACCAAGTCACTTTAGCAGAACAGAGTTCACTATTGGCGTAGTTGATAATTTTGATTTTGGTCTGGGAAATCTGAAAGTCATCGCAGAGCTCTGATACTCTTCCAATACCGCTTTGAGGAACGATTTCACAGGAAATCAAATGTCATCTACTGATCCGAAGAAAATATCCTGTAAGCTATAGTCAGAACTGCCTTGTCAACAAGTCCATAACATAAAAAGACCACATAAGACCTCATTTATTCGCTGTATCTGACGATGGAGATAGTTCAGAGTTCAGAGACAGCAACTGACCACGCACCCAAACTTAATTTGCCATCTCGCCAGCTAGTTATGGTGAACGTGTATGTACAATAGTGCACCTGCAATCCCATCGTGGAGCAACACCCATTCCTTAATCTCGAGTCGACACCAGTGTTCCGCACCCCGGAGGGAATGTACCAAAATTGTAGTTTACTAATTATCCTACTACTGTAATGCTAATTGTACAACTAACGCCCTCCCGGTTCTTTGAAATGTCCCCTGGGGCAAATTTTCTGAACGAAAGCTTGGTCGACACCTTCTTAAGTCACAAGTGTCATTTTTACCTGTCCTACCATCTCCAGTAACAGATTACGCAACGGTTTACAGTGCACTAAGAAATCTTGATGACATGTGGCAGTAGTTAAATATTCTTTGATCAAGGGGTATCCTGTACAGTTGCGGACATCAATAACTCACCTAGAAGATTTTCCTGGTATGTATCCATATTTAGGAATGTTTCATTTCATAACAGATGTCTTGAAGTACGCTGGCAGATGAAGTGGATTCGATGATATTCTGACTGAGGCAGACATCACTGCATGCTGCAGAAAGTGTATACAATTCTTCAAAATAGCATGGCATATGATATAAGTTCAGTGACTTCAAAAACGTATATATTTACACCGGTATCACCTTTGTTCAAAAGATACATACACATTTACATATGAGTAGTGGTCATTTCAGGGCCGTACTCACGGAAGGGAAGGGGGGAAGGCGAGCGGGGCCTCCGCACGGGCGCGAGCCAGAATCTTGGAAGCATATTTTCGCAAGCGCCCCCTTTCAAGCTTTTGTGACAAAGCAGGGGCAAAGTTTTCCACAAACAAGGCTAAAGGGTGTCGATTTGTCACAAAAGAGTGAAAGGGATGTCCTTATTCAAAGAGCTTTTCTTAATTACAAATAACTAGTTAATAAAGTGGTTTGAATGTTACTAATTTAAAACTTTTCCGGGATTTCTGATACCGGATGTTGGCGACTCTATCCGTGTGGAAAATCCCGTTTTTCAGACATAGTCAATCGTAAACTTGGTATCTCTGTAAACTATTAACACTGACGCAGACGAAGGAGAGAGTTACTGGAACTGGAAGCACCACCGCTTTTGTTTAAGGTTAGAAGTCATGTCTGGCAGATAGAAAGTATCTGGAGCACAAGAGAAAAAGAGAAAGAAACAGCATATTGAAGTTGAAGAAAAAAACGTGCAAATTGTTTGAGTAATTCTAGTGCAGAAAGGGAATTTTGAGAAGGCGTCAGACGAAACGAAATATGTAGAGACTAAAGAGAAGAAGCAGTAATTTTCATTCTAGGCGTATATTAAAATATTTTATTCCGTTAAGAAAGTTTAGCGAACATTAAAACTGAGCTATACTACTTATTGTTCGTAAAACTTCCTTCAAATTATCTAACAACCTCGAACTGAAACGCGGTTGGCAATTTGCAGCGTATGACAGATTTTGTATAGTAGTAAAAAAAAAAAAAAAAAAAAAAAAAAAAGCAGGTTGGAGCTATAAGAAATACTTTCTATTTCCTCCAGGAGATTGTTTCACTGTACGCCTAATAGTTTGTCAACCAACATCATAGTACAAATATGCACCAAAACATGGAATGACAGGATATCCCCTCACTTGGAGCAAGAAATAATGAGTAGGCGAGCATCACTTAGAGAACCACGAGATAGAGCCAGAAATGCCATTCATGTTAAGTTAAGAGATAGAAATTAATACAAAGAAAAGGAAAATGATAATAATCGTCATTTTGAATTTTTACAAAACTTGTCTTGTTCAAACACCACATACACACACACACATACATAGGGGGAGATGGAGAGAAAAAGAGAGAAAGCATAGAAGAAGACGGGGAAAGAGCAAAAAAAGAGATGAGAAAGGAAGGAAAGAGGTAAAGAAAAATAATGGAAAACATGGAAATAAATTAAATTTTAACGCTTCAGGATACACATTCTGCGTCTTTCCCCCTGCCCCCTCTCTCTGCCTTGCGTTTTTCTCTTTATGGGATATATCTCTTTCAATAGCAATCGCGAACATTACTTACAGAGCTTAATTCCTTGAAGAAAATAATTTGAAATCCAGATGGGAAATCGAACAAAGAACCTTGATAAAGAGAGTCTCACACTCTGTCCACTGAGCTACACAGACGTAAGAAATATGTTGTTAAATCTGCCTCTAAACTCACTACTTCTCTGCGAGTTACACCCGTTTCCATGTGAATTTCGAATTGTCTTTACGGCCTTTAGGCATCTATGGCTTAGCTCCATAGTTCTGGTTTCATAAAAAGCATTTGATCTGTAGATCAATATCAAGCATGAATTAATCCACAATCTTGAGAACTTACTGTTGCACCAACATCTATCTCGGGTTAATCCAGGATTAAAAGAGTGATTTCGTAAATCTACGAAACTAGTCTTAGTTCTTGCGCACCACTAATCCACGCGCAAATGACATCTCATAGTATTGTTACGTATCATACGTACAGTATAAATACAACTGCGAAAACCCTATTTGCAAGCTCTGACCGTTGATAAGTGGATATGCGTAGGCTTGTTGAGTGAAAGAACCCGGGTTCAAATCTCAGCGGGAATATGCGATTTTTTTTCTTTCAACATACCGGTACATTTCTATACGTTCAAATTTGTTATTAATAATTGTGATATGGACACGAGACACATATTTATTTCATGTTTCAAGCTTATTTTATTTCTCTCAATAAAAAGCTCATTCATATCGGATATTGGTAACGGGAAACACCAAGATAATGACTATGTAGTTTTAAGGAAGGAAAGAAGATGTCACAGAAATATTAGTGGAATTAGTTGTAGCTGCAGAAAGATTGTCGAACACGAGTTTCTTAACAGACACGCAGGTTGTTGTTCGGAATAAGGACGACATGCCACCAAACCCAGCAACGCGTCGACCGCTTGCCACAAAGTCATGCTGACTCAAAAGATGTGGAAAGTGCCCGACCTGTGCCATCGGCGAGGTGAATGTTTCTGGAAAATTACCGAAACGGATGGAAGTTGAGGTGGAGAGAACCAGGTTGTGGTTCTGGACTTGTTATCTGAATCTCGAGACCCGAACATGTAATTGAGCTCGTTCATAGTTGGTAGCACCTTTTGTGTCATCGCGGACTTAGCGCGATTCTCCTAAATCAGTGCCTGTAAGTTATTTTGCTTATTTATTGGTTAACAGTCTCTCGTGTTCGCCCTTCTACGACTTAAATATCTGATTTATTTGCTTCAGTAAATTTCATTAGTTAGCTTAGACAGATAGAATGGCGGAATAGCTGAATATAAATTTCTAGGACATCGACGTTTTATTTGGTATTGGAAATTAAGTATTTAATTTATCAGTCCCTTATCACCTATCTTTAGCATGTACGTTTAGAGGATATACCTGTCATGGGTATCCAGCGTAGACCCATAGTCGTACAGGTACCAAGTTACGCCCAATTTGTAATCTATTTACAGAAAATTTACGAGCTCTGCCGACGACTATGGAGGTGACAAGTTCGATGTATTTTGTGGTTGGAATTAAAGCAATCGAACTAAATATCATGGCGGAGGCGACCGGGGTTTGGAAACAGCTTTGTACAAACAAAACAAGAACCCTAGGTAGTTTTTTCGGCGCCTTTTCCATCTAAGTATCATGGTGGATAGCGCTCGGGTCTTGACAAAGTCAAGTATAGTAAAGATCCCGGAATATGCGTAAATTTGAGGCGCACTCCACACTAAATATCATGGTGGAGTTGTTTGGGAATAGTTTTAGGAACCCAAACAACTCCGCCGGTTTTTGAAGTCTGTTATATTTCAAATTTAGTAACGATCCCTTAGTATTAGAAGTACCACTACCTCTAAATATTATTGTTAAGATTTTCATTTCTTTTTCAAAGGCACGCTCACAATATATTTGATAAAAAAAAGAGTATACAGGGTTCGACTAAGTACAGTGTATTAGTAAGATCCCGATATTCCCCTCGAGTTAGGTTAAGTGAGGCAATATCAAAGCTATAATTCTTACATAAGCAACAGTTATTATTTAGAGAATAAAAGTGCCACTTTAGTTAGTTTTAGGTATAAGTTACTTGGTATATTTTAACAAGCAAGCAACTACATATATATTTGGTACGACGATTTTGTCACATTTAGGAGTACATAGTTATTTATTCAAGGCAAAATACTATTGAGATATGAATCATTACAGCAAGATTGATTTTGAAGAAACATACAATTCCTTTCCTCATGCGATAAAATGGAAGAAATATGCATTTATTCCTTTGAGCCTAGAATTGCTAGACATTTAGTTGGCTGTATGTATAGTTTTGCTACGATATATTTTACATTAGTACATAAAAATGTTAGCAATGAAGTCGTCTTCAAAGCATTTTGCAATTCAAGGTTTGTGTATAAATCACAAGTCATTTACCGTAGCTACAGGACACTGCAGTACAAAATACATGAGAAAGTCTCACATCCGCTCTGGCATTCAGAGTAGCTGCGAACAGACAGTTAAGTTAGCTTATAAGCATACAAATCATTATAACAACAAGCTGAAGAGAGTACTAAAAAAAAAAGAACGTTGCAAGTTTTTACGACATTATCTCCGAGATGGTACGATGAGAGCGTACCTCAGGCCATAGCCGCTAGGAAGAGGTCACTTTATTTTGCGATGTAGTTTAGTTTTAATTTTTCTAAACGTTACAAATTTGCACTAGGTATAACGATTAGTTTTTAGCTACTAAATATTTAGCACGACCGCATATTTTTTTAATTCTCCCCCACATAGAAGTAAGATTGAAGTACATTGACGAATCATGGCATTTTGAACGACGAATATTTAATGTTACAGTGAATCAGACACTTTGTGCCAAATTACGCCTTTTTCGCTATATACAGCATAACTCGTATAAAATTAGGGTTTTTTTTTCTTTAGTTTAACGAATTATGTTTTTGAGGAAAATGACGAACTCATATAGTCTAGAAAATATGTAGGATATATGTACCATGTCCGATTCTGCTTAAACATAAGTAGTTAAGACTAGTATAACGATGCACTGGTCTAGCCAACCAATATGTAGGAACTAAGCCATAATTTTAATTAGGTAGTTAGCTAGTTAGATCTAAGAATAGGTATGAGGCATTAACAAATATTGATTGATAAATTTGAGTCTAAGAACTCATTGGGTGAGCATATAAGAATTCAAATTACTAGTCCACGCAAATAAACAAGTATATTTTCGTAGATTTAAGAGGCAACGTTGATTTGGCATCCTGCATCGTGTTTTTAGTCTAAATGTTTAGTACATTCGACATATTTTATCATCACCAATTAGGACACCATGAGGAATTCAAAATTTTAAAAATATTTTAATTTTAAGGATGGAATTTAATAGGTGAAAATAGAATTAAATCATTCGGGAGTATGTTTTAGGTTTTAGCACCGGACGAACTTTGTGTTTTTTTTTAGGAAAAGGATTAATTCAGTGAAGTATTATGCCGGTAGCTCTTAATACAGAGCACATACCTAGCCAATATCTGTCTGTGAGATACCTATCAAATACATCATGCAATAGAAAAGATACCTAGCCAATATATGTCTGTGAGATACCTAGCCAATATATGTTTGTGAGATACCTAGCCAATATATGTCTGTGAGATACCTAGCCAATATATGTCTGTGAGATACCTAGCCAATATATGTCTGTGAGATACCTATCTAATACACTATGTAATAGAAAAGATACCTAACCAACATCCGGTTGACAGACAGTGAATTATGATTCCACTAAAAGTGGAGGTTCGTTTCAGAAGCGACGGCTTATTGGATAGGTTTCCAAAGTGCTGGGAAATAACGTGTATATTTTGATAATTTGGTGTGTATTTTCTAAGGCTGTAAATGGATTGAGGTAAAATTAAGATATTCATACGGCAGAACAAGCAGCAA
Source organism: Lepisma saccharinum (assembly GCA_022664845.1). Classification (NCBI taxonomy): domain Eukaryota; kingdom Metazoa; phylum Arthropoda; class Insecta; order Zygentoma; family Lepismatidae; genus Lepisma; species Lepisma saccharinum. The sequence continues at coordinate 129,007 of JAGDQP010000998.1, read as the reverse complement.
TTTTTAAAATTTATATATTTTATGGTAATCGAAAATATTTTACAGTAACGTCTGGTCTATTGATTCTTTGAATAACGTCCACTTCGTATTGTAATGTAATAGCAATAATATAGATTTTAAAGGTAAGTAAACGAAAGATTTGAATTTACCAGGACCATGTGTTTGAAGGAAACCCTGGGAAAGCGGCATACAGATATAAATAATTATCGGCCAAAGTAATAAATAGTGCGTAGTCCAAGTAATGTAGTAAGTAATGAAATATTTTAAAGTATGTCCAAATATGAACAAAGCTAGCACAAAGTAAGTAAAGGAAACTAGTTATTTTTCCAGAAGCCAAGGGATACAAGTGATTTTAGTTTTCAGCAAAGTTGATATGCATTTATGTGGTACAAATAAAGTATGTTTGAGTTAGTTCGAAAGCCTAGAAGCTAGAACGTTTGACAGTAGGAAGTGAAAAAAAAAGATATATATGACGAAGTACAAAGGGGTATATTTCGATATGTAGAGATTATTTATTTATGTTCCAGATTATTTATTTTTCTTTTATTTATTTGCGAACTGGACATATTTTTGCACTGCGTTGGTCACATTTTATGTGGAGCCGCTTTGTCGATCTCTACGACTTTTTTTATTGTATGGATGTGTAATGAGAGTACGTTATTTATGCAAATCGTATGAAGAGATTAAGTTGCCCTGTACGTTGAGTATATAAAAAAAAAAGAGAGAAGAAAGAGTATGTTAAATGAGAAGGACACGTTATGCAGTTCGTTGGTCGCATATAATGTGGAGCCCTTCTGTTGCAGACGTTGGTCACAACAATGTGGAGCCGTTTGTCGATCTCTTAAAAAAAGTTTTAGTAATATTATAGTTATTAGTATGTATGAAAGAGGTATGAGGATTTGACTTTACATAAGAACGTACATTGATCCCGTATAGGCGCAAAATTGGCTACAGCACGTAAATTTAACTAGAAATAATAATTTTAAGATTTTAAAGTATAGGAATAATGCCGTATTTTGTAATTATTTGATAAATAATTTATAAATAATAATTTATACCCAGTAATAATGTGAGTAAAGTGCTGTGAGTAAATAATAATAATAATTTTGTTGTTGAGGAAATTGCATGGTGTAATTATACAAGTGAGACGTCTACTGAGTTTTCAACATAATATATGTCAGTAACGATAATTATGTCTACAAGCATTTAGTACAGAACTATGGTTCATCAGTACACGATTAAGTTGACATTGAATACTCAAATATAAAGTTTAGAATCTACAATGAAGTCGCTTAGGGCACATTCAGTCTACAGATATAAAGATCACGGATCTCAGGCAAAAATAATAATAAAAATTTAAAGTTTTCAAGTATTTAGTTAGAAAATGGTGCGAAATAGGTACGTAATCTACTAGAACTTGATTTTAGTATGTGGTGGCAACCCAATTAATAGTAAATAAACTATGCGATTTATGATATTTTGGCTATGCAATAAAAGTTCACAATTATATAAGGGACGAGTTTGTTGAAAATTGTAATTTAAAAAAATGAAGTTTACAGTAGTTTCATGCGGGCATTGATGATTGAACACAAGACGTCTCTGGAACACCAGGATTCGAGACCAGAAGAGAAATCATATGTCATGGACCGATGAACTCAACCACTGATGTCTGGTATGAACTATTTGCGATTTAATCACTGGTGAAGGCTATTTTTTGGACAAATTGAATAAATATAATTATTATAAACATAATTTATTGAACGACATTTTATATGGTAACGATTAGATACGTTGTAAGAAGTTATGTGCACGATAATGGAATACAATTTGAGTTAGGGAAACTGCAATACTTAGACTAACAAGACTATACTTGTAAGTATTAGATTTCCGAGGAACAAGACGAATGTTGGGTTGTATATTACAAACAGCCAGAGTCGCGACTGACTGATTTGATAACGAAAGGCGGAAATGAAATATATTGCGAAAATATTTCATTTTTGCGGATTGATGTTTGACGGATAGAATTTAATTCTAATTATTATAATATTGCTAAATAAATTATTAGTTACATGATAAAAAGCGAAAACAAATAAATGAGTAAATATAACATAAATAGCATAAATTATATTACAAATATTTGATAGTACTTAACAGATATGTCACAGAAGCTAGAAACCGCCACTTTATTATGCGGAAGCCACAACAACAACCATAACCATAAGGCAACGATTATTTATTAAACAACACACACGAAAATGGTAACGACGATTTTAAAATAATTAGTAATTTAATTTTAAAAAGAGAATATATAACTCTTAGACATTTTTGCACACGCAAAATTGTTCTTTTTATAGCGCAAAGATTCGCGGAAGACTGCAGCCCCAGACGTTAGCAGAGATATGTTATTTGAGGAATCCAAGTTTATTTAAAAAAAGCGACAGCAGCTTGTCAGTTAGCGTTATGTTTTCATTTAGAAGTAAAAAATACATGTTAGAGATAAGCAGTTGGTTCAAAAGTTTAAAATTGGTAGAATTTTTTTATGAGGTAAATTTTAGGAAGCATTGAGACCCACAGTTTTGATTTTCATTTCTTGGAGGGTTTGTTGTATTTTGGACGGAAGTCATAGCGAGGAGCAGGAGATTACAGCCTGTTTGCGTAGTGGTTACGCGTCTGAGTCATATGTTGGAAGTCCAAAGCGAAAATGCAGCAAATTTCTTTGGATTTGGAAGTTTAAACTGGAACAGTTGGTTCAGTAAGGAGTTTTTGAACAGATCTTCATAACATTTTTTTTTTCATTTTAAGAAACGTAGAACGTAGCAATAAAGTATTTATAACAATTTTAATTAACAGGTTTTTTTAATAAATTGAAAAAATGACGAAATTTGAAATTTTGCGAAATTTGTTAAAATAGGTGAAATTTTCATAAATGGTAAATAGACAAAGTATATATATTTTTTCTAGGATAGTCAAGGTAATAAATATTAAAAAAAATATACGAATACGAATACAAGTGCGACAAATGAATTTAAAATGTAAACAATATGCATGGTAATAGCAATTTTAAGACATTTTTAAAATCCTAGATCACAGACCAGTGCGCTAGAAACACGTTACTAGATATAATTATAATGAAAAATTTATAGTTTATAGAACAAGCTTAGGGAAATGCCAAAGGAATACATGCTTATTTGAATAGAACTCGAAAGATTTTAGACAATAAATGAACAGGAATTGTAAAGTGTGGTAATTTGAATTTTAATTATAGATAAATCAATAATTTTCATCATAGCTAATGAATGTTTTATATACGTCACAACAATTTTTTATGTGACAAATATGGTATTAGGAACCAAGTTTTCATATTTAAGTTAATATACAATGCATAGGTGTTAGGAAATAAAAATGGTAAATAGTAAAATAGGAAACTGAATAGTATTATTATAAGTATTTATTACATGCGAGAGGGCAAGAGACTAAACCAATTGGCAGGTTGGAAGTCAAAAGTCCACTTTAAACGTGAAACGGCGTAAGCAACAGTTATACGAAATTGACGTTTATAGTGAAGTTACAACATAGAGAGTCGAAAATAACTAATCGAACAGTGGAAAATGACAATGAGTGAAGTGTTGATATAGAATAATAATTTTAAACGCTAAAATTTGGACAGTCGTAATATTTCATAGACAATGTTAAAGTGACTGAAGAAACAGTTTTACGCTCTATCAAAGACAAATAGATAAATACCTCAGTTGAAGAAGAAGTTACACGAACAGTTTGGTTAACGAACAGTGTTTATATTTTATCTTATCGTTAATTGATACCTTTTTGATCGAACATAGACAAACTTTTATAGTAATTATCTATGAATAAACTTGGAGTTCTATTTACCAAGCTAGGATAAACAATGTTTTTAAACAGTTTATTCGATCTAAATAAGTTGATTGATCAACATATCTGAACTAAATATAATAATGTTTTAGTTTGTTTAGAATTTGGTCGTTTCATCAACTAAATATCATGGGACTAGTTTCATATCAAAATAGTTAAATATCATTTTACCAAGTGTTTTGACATGACGGAAATTTTGAAACAATGAGTTGGGTTATAAACAAGGCTTTACGAAAATAGTTAAATAATATATTAAATGGTTAACGTTCGATCATAGATGAACTATATCTTTGCCTATTAAGAGACTTTGTAAGAGACTTTTCTTTTGCAACAAGATTAATAGAACTTTATATTTTCAAGAGCTGATGTACATGTCAGCTATTACTTCAGATCATTTAGGACAAGTCACACATTTATTTTAATGTCAAACAAGTAAGTAAAGTGAATAAATAACATAGTGACTTATAGACAAATAGTCGAATTCTAGACAATTTTAGTGCAACACGTTTTTACGAACAATTTCATTGACGTAATTTTTGGTCAACAAGTGATGTTTTGACAATTTATTTTCAAAGATTACTGCATTATTTTCATAGACTACTGGAATGTTGATTATCATAGAAACTAGACAAATTACATAATCTATTTTCATTACTAGTAGTTCAACGAACTATTAGTGTTTTATAGTGAAAAGTGTAGTGAATGTTTAGAATTATTGTGTTACCAGTGATTAATTCTCGAAATGAATTTGTTCTAGAGTCGGAGAGACAGAGGGAGCGAAGGAAATTCATCCAAGTTTCGCATCATTCCATTCAAGGTCATGCCGCTGAATGATTTAGCAACAGCAATGATCGACGCTATAACGTACGACGATCGAACGAAGCTTCACTTTGTACCTCACACTCGCGGAAGTGCTGGCGCGCAGCACTCAGTTTTTTCTTTGTTTTCATCGAAGTGCACGAGTTTAGCAACTCATTGACGTAAGACTATCAAGTAGAGATACTTGACATCTACACACGACACGTAACAAAGAATATCACAAGTTTATATTTACAAACAATATACATAGTTTTTTTTTTTTTTTTTAGTTTTTAGAAAGAAACTCAAGCAAATTAAGAATTTACGATTTACACGAATTATTCAATTATTTTATATTTTACACATTCAATTAACGGTTGCGGATATTTTTCAATTTTTACTTTCATTTTTTTTTTAAATTTGTTAATATATATACAGTGTGTCTAAAAATTCACATAGGAAACTCAATATCACTCCCACTTTCATGTTGCGACATTCATTGTTCGTTCCATAAGTTTGGAAAACTGTGGGGAGAGATATGGACAAGAGATGTTCATTTTCGAGACACATATTTATTTCATTCTTTCAAGCTTATTTTATTTCTTTCAATAAAAAGCTCATTCATATCGAATATTGGTAACGGGAAACTGGAATCCTTCAAGAAATGAAAATCGAAACTGTGGGTTTCAATCCTTCCTAAAATTTACCTTATAATTTTTTTACCAATTTTAAACTTTAATCCAACTGCTTATTTCTAACATGCATTTCTTAGAACTGAATGTGAACACAAAGCTAACTGACAAGATGCTGTCGCTTTTTGAAGTAACCTGAATTTGGAATTAAAGCAATCGAACTAAATATCAATTGCTTATTTGCATTTTTCGTAGATTATCTTAAATTACTGACCATGGGTTAGTGGATATTAGGTAAGGTTAGGTGCAGTCATTTATCTTTATAGTTTCGTTTCTTTCTTTCGACAGTGTGGATTACTGTCCCGACTGGGACGCTGAATTTCTTTTCTCAAACTAATCTTGTCATTTCTAGGAGTAGATGGCATGCAAAGCTAGA
>JAGDQP010000998.1:91736-122853 GCA_022664845.1 Lepisma saccharinum | reverse complement strand
GTTAACCTCTCGGTACAACGGCATTCTAGCCACTGATGAGATTTTATTGTAACATTCCTAATCAGCAAAAACGGTTTCAGAGGATAATCAAGGAGAGAATAAGACCGGGGACTTTAGAAATCCTGTCTGTTAACAAGAAGTGTAACACTTTTATTTTATAAGACCCACGCACCCCAAAAGTATATTCTCTTTTACTTTTGTCTTTATCTGTCTGTCCTTAATATAGCGCCTAAATGCCTTAATATTTGGATTTAACGACCCCGATTTAACCAGTCGTTTTAAGTTTTGTAGCACCACGTTTATACTGAATACACTTCCGAAATTTATCACATCTTATTCGGTTTTCTCCACCTTCACATCCGATACCCATACCAATGTGAATATTATTGTTATAACTTAAAAAACGCCACCCTAATTTAGAGTGATTAGACGTCTCGTATTAAACGGAAGACTGTCATTACAGACTTTTCTTTAGTTCACAATGGTTCGTAATGACCTCAGATCTTGCAACGTTAATTTAACTCATTTCCTGACGTCATACAATGATGAAATTTTGTACAGCGACGTAAGTCGGGTGACAATACAATATTCCTTTCTTACTTTCATATATTTCTATACATTTATATATTTTAAAAGCATATTTTCATATATTTTTTAAAAAATATGGACTTCTTTATTCGCAAATAAATACTAGCCTTCAATGGTGTTGCCTTTTCACTGGCTACAGAACATTTTAAGATTTGGGTCACAAAACATTAGCGTGGGAAAAAGTATTCAAACACCGCAATAACTCGGAAAAAATAATAATAAACTTTGTAAAGATATACATTTTTTAAACAATTCGTACTTAAAAGTAAAAAAAGTAATTTTGTTTATGCATGATTAAAGAGAAAAGCATGAGACGCGCCAATTCAAGAATTTATAAAGTGACTGTATAAGAGAGCGCGACCCTTGCATTTCTTTTTAGTCATGCATAAACAAAATTACCTTTTTACTTTTTAATACAAAATGTTTATGAAAAGTATGTCTTTACAAAGTTTTTCATTATGTCCCATTGTTTCTGAAAACTGCTAACGAGACACCAAGTGTTCCTCGATTGTCCTTACTGGAAATCAATTGGCGATTTTGTCCACTTGACATAGTTCTTATAAGTTCTGTCTTGGTTCAAATTTGAATTTGAATTCATTTTATTGGCTTTAGGTCATGCCGGTATAGGGTGGCGGAAATTATGTTAGAAGGAAGTCGACCAGGGCCTAGTTTGTACATATCATCCCGGCATTTGCCTGGTGTGACTGAGGAAATACCTTGAACACCCTCAATCAGGATGATCAGCTGCTGGGATCGAATTTAGGACCTCCCTATTGCTAAGCTAACTCTCTGCCAACTGAGCCAGGCCGCTCGATTGGCTCAAATTACTTCCAATAATTAGCTGACTATAGATAGTAGGTCAGCAGAAGGCACTCAAGGGATTACCTCGGTTTTATGCTGTCTTTCACAATTTATTGGGTACTACCAAGACGTGCGTCTAGCCGCAGGTCACTGGAATTAAGTGAAGTCAATAGTTAGCACTTTATTGAATCATTTCCTAGCAGGTGTCCATAGTTCTTTCTAATTTATTATGCGTTGAATCCTTTTCTTATGTTTAAATTTATGGAATGTCCAGATTTTTTGTTGTATCGATCTAGTCACCCTACCCTAAGTATAGGTTATTTGTCCTTGTTATTTACTATTTCTTCTTTACTAGGTTATCTTTTTTATCAATCACCGAACTTTTTGTTCTGTCAATAAAAATAGACACTTAGCCGATAACAACCAGATCTAACTGCTTCTGTAGTCTCAAGACAAAATTCATACCATATAACCTAAATATCTGGAGATCAAGTAAAAGTGTCAATTTTCCTAAGGCTAACGGGTAAAATTAGGCCCTTACATCATGAAGAACGGTAGTTCTTCGAGTGACGCTGATATAGGACTCTGTAAGCGGCACTATATGTATACAGCCAATTTCGGATCTAGCGAACTAAATTTCGGTCCCATTTTGATGCTTCAACTTGCATTTAAAAGCTCTTCCCATACTAAGACACAGAAAAAAAAGGGTCGGTAGGACCTTCTTGGAACCCCTAGGGCGGTTCGAAGAAAAGTTCGGAATTTCACATTTCTGATGATAGCACTGACCCCAGACCATATAGGCGACTGGAACTTCGATATCGTCATCTACGCTTCAATACCTTTCAAACAGCGTATTACATAATAAAATCGGTGAAGGTGTTCAAATGTTATGACTTTTTTTTAGCTCAATCACAGAATTTTCAAAAATGATAGAAAAGTGTTTCTGTCTTTTTGCTTTAGCGCAAAATGGTCGATACCAGGGGATTTGGGAGGTCAATTGCGAGCCTCGTAGGGGAAAATTGATGCTTATTTTTTTAAATAGGAGTTAATTTTTTTCGAGATACGGAGCCTACCATGGTCCATAATCGAACTTTTTTTTGAAGACTATGCACTTTTTTAATATACAGCCATACAAAATAAGTGATATCAGCATAAAAATTCCTTCGGGATAAAGGGAAGAGTGACGCAACAATTCTACTCACAAAATAAGTGATATCCATTTTGCGAGTGACTTTGTTTGCGTCACTATGACGGAAGTGTTTTCTTAGTAATAAAATTAAGAGATTTAGTATCTTCCCTTCTGCCATAGTGACACCAACTAAGTATACTGATAGAGTATTCCAAAATGATGGGACACATTTTAAACGCAAGTATCTTGGATTGTAATAATCACATTGACCACAAATTTTGTTCAATGCATAACAAAGGTAAGGAGTTTATTATACTATCTAAGTTTCGTATATCAAATTCTTTATATGGTCATTACCATGAAAATAATATTTGCGAGCTCTCTTTGCCATCATAACCGGCGCGGTGTAGCATATCAGCTGGAATGTCTGCAATCTCCCTATTGCAAAACCTGTACCATTGAATAATGGGTACAGTCACTTACAATAGTAAGTGGAGGTTGAAGATATAAGAAATGCTAGATCTTTCCTCAAGGTGAATTGTTTCACTGTTTCAATAGTTAGAGAACCAACATGACAGTACAAATATGCGCAAAAACATTGCATGCCAGGATATTTCTCCATTTGGAAGAAGAAGGTATTTGCCCTTGAGCATCATTTAGAGAACAACGAAATAGATAGGGAGAAATTCAATTCATTTTAAGTTCTAAGAGATAGGGATTAATACAAAGAAAAGGAGAATAATAATACAGATATCATGTAGGAATCGTCATTATTCAATGTAACAAAACATGATTTATTCAAACACAAACACAGAGAGAGGGGGGAGAGAGAGAGACAGAGAGAAACACACACAGAGAGAGGCAAAGAAATAGAGAGAAAGCATGGTAGAAAACGGGGAAAGAGCGAAGAAAAGGGGAAAAGAAGGAAAAAGGAAAAGAAAAATAGCGATACATGGAAATAAATTAAATTTTAACCCTTACGAATACACAGTCTGCGTCTTCTTCCCGTACCCACTTTCTCTGCCTTGTGTGTTTCTCCCTTTATGGGATAAATCTCTTTCAGTAGTAATCGCGAACATCATTTACAGCATTTAATTCCTTGAAGAAAATAATTGGAAATCCAGGCGTAGAATCAAACCAAGGACCTTAAAAATGACAGTCTGACATGCCATTTAGCTACACAGACCATAATATATGTGTTGTTAAATCAGGCATTAAACTCGCTACTATCAGCGAGTTACCCCAGTTCCATTTAGAGTTTGAATTTTATTTACGGCTCTTAGGCATCTGTGGCTCAGCCTCCCTTGGCTACATAGAAACATTTGATCTGTAGATCAAGATCAAACATGAATTAATCCACAACCTGGAGAACTTACTGTTGCACCAACATATATCTCGGATTAATCCAGGATAAAAAGAGTGATTTCGTAAATTTACGAAACGAGTCCTTTTTCTTGCGCACCATCAATCCACGCGCAAATGATATTTCGTAGTAATGTTACGTATCACACGTGCACTGTAAATACAACTTAGCTTACAATCCCCATTTGTAAGCTATGACCGTGCGTAAGTGGATAATGAGTAGGCTTGTTGAATGAAAGAACTCGAATTCAAATCTCGGTGGAAACAAGTGATTTTTTGTGTTTTTTCTTACTAAATAAATTTCTATATGTTCATATTTGTTATTAATAATTGCTTTTTTGCATTTTTCCTAGATTATCTTAAACTAGTGACCATGAGTTAGTGGAGATTAGGTAAGGTTAGGTGCGGACATGTATCTTTAAACTTTCGTTTCTTTCTTTCGACAGTGTGGATAACTGTCCCGACCGGGATGCTGAATTTCTTTTTACAAACTAATCTTGTCATTTCTAGGAGTAGATGGCATGCAAAGCTAGACGTCAGGCGATGACTGCAAGTACAGCGCCGAGACCACAGCTGGCAGCTGGTAGGACACTGGCTTACGAAATAAAGAATCTAGGTTCTATCCCCGACACGATTTTCTTCATTTTTTCTAAAAAAAAAAAATATATAGTTATATACGTTCAAATTTAGTATTAATAATTGATTTCTTGCATTTTCGGAATATAATCTAAAATTAGTGAAAAAATGAAGATTTTTCTTAATTTTTTCTAAGTTCAAATTTATTATTAATAATTGCTTTCTCGCATTTTTTCGAACATTATTTAAAATTGCTGGAAAAAAGTGACCATGGGAACGTGGAGCTACTATAAGCTAAGATGCACACCGAGTGACAGTGAATTGTGCAAACGGGAAGGTGAGTCTGAAGGGAGCTGGGCTTCGTTAGCCGCGGGGGTAGGGTTCAGGCCCCGGTTAGCGGTGGGCATACGCGAAAGTGCTGTTAAAATTCTACTCCAACTTGCTTACGGTGATTTCTATTTGGAGCACCGTAGAAATGACAAGATTGATTTAAAAAAAATCGAGACCGATACGTAACATTCTTTTACCACTTCAATTTTTGAGGTTCTAAAAGTAAGATTCTCTTAATGTCATGTAATGACTGTAAATACAACGGCAAAACCACCGATTGCCAACTCCCAGCGTAGCGCACGTTGGCTTACGAAATATAAAGCGGGTTCGATTCCCGGCGGGGCAAGGTTTTTTCTTACAAAATATATTTTTAAATGTTCAAATTTATTAATACGGTAATAATTGCTTTCTTGCATTTTTTTGTAGATTATCTTCAATTATTATCCATGGGAATGTGGAGGTTAGCTACTAAAGCTAGGATCTATATAAATAAACCAGGGTAGGCATGAGGTGTGCAAGGAGAGCACGGTGCGTCTGAAATCAACTGGGCATATTCCAACTTGTTTAGGGCGGTAATTTGGTACTACAGAGATTCGCATTTGGAGCACCGTCTCATGCGCATCCACTGGCCAGTCAAACGAAGAGTTTCAAAAACTAGACTGGTCAAAACAATCTATCGAGCAAGACGTGTTCTTGAAAGGATTGTGCTGTGTATAACACCCAGATTTTTAGGAACTAATTGACTGGCTCCGACGCCATCGTGTTCCAATCTCGCGTGTTCGCACCGCAAATACAACGGGCAAACTACCGTTTGCAAAGTTCCCTCGGTGACCAGGTGATTAAAATGTCGCCGTCTTGAATGAAAGGACACGGGTTCGAGTCCCGGCAGGGACAACTCTTTTTTTTTCTCTTTTTTTTTCTCTTTTTTTCTTAAAATATATTTTTATAAGTTCATATTTATTATTATTAATAATTGCTTTCTTGCATTTTTCGTAGATTATCTAAAATTAGTGACCATCGGTTAGGGAGTTTAGGTAAGGTCAGGTTCGGTTATATATCTTTATACTTTCGTTTCTTTCTTTCAAAATACATTTCTATCTGTTTGTGCAAAGTTGACCTTACCTAACATCCGCTAACCCATGGTCACTACAAATGCAAGAAACCAGTTATTATTAATAAATTTGAACAGATAGAAAGGTATTTTGAAGAAAGAAACGAAAGTGTAAAGATACATAACATAACCTGACCTTACCCAACCTACCCTAACCCATGATCACTAAGTTTAGTTAACCGACGAAAAATGAAAAAAAAAAGTAATTATTAATAATAAATTTGAACTTACAAAAATATTTTTTAAGAAAATAAAAATAAAGAAATTTTGGCTCCCGCGGAAATCGAACTCGGATTTTTATTTCGTAAGCCAACGTCCTACTAACAAGCCACGCTGGGAGCTGGCAACCGGTAGTCTCGCCGTGATATTTACTGTCATTACATGATATCTAGCCAACACGTGGCTTTACGTGGATTTACATTCAAAGAATCATACTTTTAGAACTTCAAATAGTCGAATAGAAAAAAAACCTTGCCGCCAGGATTCTATCACGGGACCTCTGGACCAGCATTCCGACACGCTAATTTTTTCTATTATTGACCCGCATTCCACCCCTGCCTCTTTGCATCCATTGCACAAGACAAGTTGTGCACTTTCTGGGACGTGCATTACGAGCAGATATACGCTATCCTTGCCTTGGGGCAGGCATGTCTCTAGGGATTCTTGGATTGCCGGAGTTCCGGGATTCCAAAGAGCTCCTGTGTTCCATCAGTCTGAGACTTCTGGGGTTGCGGGACGGGTTTTTGCGAGGCGTCCCGAATGTTCTCCTGGCCTTAATATCATATATGAACCTTTTACATGGGGGGAACCCTTTCTACTTGTATCCTATTTATTTAGAAAAACAACAAGGAAACACATAAAATACATAACATTTAAGGAGTTAAACAAGGGGACAAGGACAGGACAAAGACAAAACATGACAACACATAACTTGAGCTTCTTCTTATGGCTTCTTCTTCTTGCTGTAACAAGATAAAAACATTGGATTAGGTGCGCGTGGTAAATCCACAAAGTTTTTCGACATCCCATTCCTGGTACTAACTGTATCTTCTTCTTGTCACAGGTTACTCCTTCTGTAGTCTCGTTTCCATTATTCCACACATTACAAAAAATTTCACTTAACTTACGCACTCTCTCCTCACTCATTCCACTTGTTCCATCTAGCAGCTTTGCTTCCGGGTTCCAGAATTCCAGAAGATCAGCGTTTTTGCACAATTATTAATTATTATATTTCCTTACTCGCTATATTATCCATCAGCACCTCTTCCATTCACACACTTAGAGCGTCTCTTGTGACGGTTTCCGCCTCAAAGCGCTAGTTCTGCTGGGTTCCAGCAGACACAGTTATCCTAATTGTGTTCACATTTTTAGTTTATTTCAGTTCTGTTTCTTAATAGATGCGGTTGTCACGGGGCGGCTGCGCGGATACGATCGCCCACTAGCTTACTTTTAAAACTGTTGCATTATTTTCCCTTATCTTGTCTCCTGTACGCAGTTTTACACGCTGAATATCTGACTAAGCTACAAAATACCGGACAACCCTTCTTAGTGTTACTTATAGTTCAAGGAGTTCTGCGCCTACGCGAGAGTGGGCGCCGTATTGTTTCCATTTGAGCTTCCCTTGTGCTGAGGAGGAGAATGAATGGTTCTGAATAAAAAACTTGTTACATAAACAACATAATTTCTAACGAGACAGGTATTTGGTTCCTGATTGGTTTCCTGCCAGCCAATCGACAAGGTCTTCACAAAGTGAACTTTTAATTATCAACATTCACTGATTCCTTTACACCCCCCCCCCCCCGTTCCTACTTATCTATGGGGTATGCATAGATGTATTATTAACAGGGGGTGGAAGGGAATCAGTGAATGTTGTTAATTAAAAGTTCACTTTGTGTAGACCGTATCGGATTGGCTGGCAGGAAGCCAATCAGTAACCAGAGATATATGTCTCATTACTTACGACTAGAGACAGGATGATAGCATTGCTACGGAAGTGAAAAAATGACCGTCTTAGGGCCAAACACAATTTTGCAGGGTTTATATATTTTTTCTAACCGTGAAATTTTGTTTTCGAAAAAAAAAACTTCCTTTCACATAGAAACTAAATGGATAAATTACATAATGTACTCACTTTCTTACTTTATTTAACATGTTTACCACAAAAATCATGTAACCATTAAGTGAGACCTTCCAAATACTGTACAAAACTGCATTAATCATGTTTTGACCAAAAGTTTACTTACACGGTTCTGGTTCTCAGGTACAAATAAAGTCTGGCAAAATCCGCAATAGAATTAGAAACCAGTCCAGGATTTAGTGCATATTTCCTGCTGATTTGTGGACACAATCTGAGATTTTGTGGACTCTTCGTTTAGCACAGAAATTATTAACTCTTTGTCTTACCTCTTGAACGAGTAGGCCAACTTCAGGGTAATATTTCAATTCCTGAACTAAATTAAGAGTGCACAAAACTTACGAGTTTGTGCCCAAAAAGAGGCACAAAACAGTTTGCTACCCTAACTGCATCATGAGCACAAGACATGAAGAGTCCTGGACTGGGTTTCATTCCGATTACTTGAAGTGGTTGGGCCAACTTAACATATACTAATATTAGTATGTGCATTACCACATCCTCTTTAGTTTTAAACGTTACCTTAAATTCCGAATAGTCTTTGTACGAAAATTCAATATGTATTGATTTACTTTCATATCATAACAGTAAAACCACAAAAAGTTTCATTTGCCCATTAATTTCTTATCTCCTGTATAAACTTTTGTTTTCGTTAAGATGCAGTTAGGGTGCAGCTAAGGCAACTGTGGATGTTGCTCAAATTTGAAATACAGCAGTGATAATAATAATAGTAAAGAGCACATGACTTATTTTACAGTGAACATTTGAACTAACTTCTTTTGTTTACAATCTTCGTAATGTTTTCTTCTAATGTCAGGTAATACTGAAGTTTCCTGATAATTCTAATTATTTTATTTCGAATAGATTTTTTTCTGTCTTGCGAATAGAAATTTCGAATAGCAATTGAGAATACTGTCATCTAACAAATTTGCAAGATCCTTGCTGAAATTCTAGAAATTTAAATAGTTTATTAGCTATTACACAGGCCGTTCACCTCCTTGCATATTTATTTTTCTATGTAAAACTCTATTCATCATACTGCATGTCTTTCAACTATCGAAGAACCGAAATGTTCTCTTACATTTTATAGCTGACTTTTTAACTATTTTTATATAAATTTGGTGAACTTAAGTGGCGTGGATTGGTTTATTTACTTGTGTGACAGTGTGTATGTAATGGTTCAAAAAGTACAAATAAAGCATGGCGCATAAATATGATAATTTTTAGATATTTATCTTGGAGAAACCAAGCAACTAAGCAAACAGGAGGAACATGAAACACATACGTATTAAGGAAAAAATGCCATTTACTGATAAGATATCATATTTTCAGTACATCATCATTTTCACTACAATTTTCCGAGCAAACCTCGAACACTACCGGATTTGAAGCAGATTATCACCCAAGAGATTACTACTAATCCCCAAGGAGTGATACACAGGACATGTCACTACTTCTCTTAAAAACTGTGAAAGTGCTCAAGAAATAGTGGCTGTCATCTTAAAGATGTTCTCTTCAGAACCTGAGACTTCGGTGCTCATGATTGATGTTGAGCATTTGTAAATACTGTCAGAAACGTCCAAAATGTTATATTTAGTGATTTTGCCACTGAGAATTGTAGTAAAAATGATGGTATACTAAAAATCTGATTACTTGTTAGTAAATTGCATTCTTTCCTCAATAAGTAAGTGTGTTTAATTTTCCTCCGTTGCTTAGGTTTTTTTTAGAGATAAATGTTTAAAAATGATCAGATATTTATGCCCCACTCTGTATATGACTTTTAAGTTTTAGATTCGTTTTCCTTTCAGTGATGAATTAAATTTGTTAAAACTTAGTAATGAATACAAATGGAGAGAAACATGCTTGCATCGCATCGAAGTTAGGGCGCAAATACAATATAATGCCTCGGACGCCAGAAACTGATGGTATGGCCCTGGGCATTTTGGAAATTTTCTGCTGTACGGGAAACGCACCATTTCCCAAATGTGTACCGAAGACAAAATGAGTAAAATACTCTGTAGTAAACTATAAAAAATAAAACTCAGTGCATCCACTTCTTTTTAAGAACCTATACTATGGATCCAAGACTGTAAGTGTTTTTTTTTTTAATATTAATTTAACTTTATACACCTTCATCCCAAAATTCAACATTATCGGTAAAAATTGGAATAGCGTATTATTGAGACTGTGTGTTTTTTCTTTTTTCGAAACATTCCTGGAGAAAACTAGGCAGCCTTAACTGCCTGGAAATTTTAGGTAACTTGACTAATTAAAGAATATAACGAAAGGCCTGAGGTGAGATTTGATCACGGGTTGCTCAGAAGTCTAGCGCCTTACCGACTGGACTAAACTGCTTGTCATAAGAAAACACTACATACAAACAGTATGGAGTGTCAGCAATGCGTTGCCTGAATACCCAAGACAAACTAAGTTGCTCCCATGACTTACGCCACATTTCAATCCTTTTCTATTTGTTATTTATTTATTTCATCGACACAACAGGTCTTAATGCCTATTTATAGCGTTTACAATAATTGTTGCATTTAATGACACAAATAATAAAACCCCTTTTCTTTCTTTTTTCTTGTCCAAAGAGGCTTTTTAATTTGCATATTTTGTATTAATCTTTTGTAAAGTTCTTCCGAATTTCCAAATATGTCCAAATTTGTACAATTCTTACCTATTGTATTATAAGTAGCACTAGTTCTCCATGTAGGTGACACATTTAATACTTTTGTTCGAGCTTTTCTGCAATAGAATAGGCTACTATTTCCCTCGCGCGTTCTGAGGGACGGAACCTTAATAATTATTTTTGCAATTAATTCGGTAAAGTCTATTTTATTGTGCAAAAGTCTGTACAAGAAAAGTAAGTCTTTTAATGTTCGTCTTTGTTCAAGTTTCTGAAATGTAAAGTTATCAATTAAATTGTTGTAAGGTTTGTATGTGAGAAAACGTAAAAATTTGCTTTGTACGTGTTCGATCTTCTGACAACTTGCTTTCATAGAGGTATTTCATATAAGTGAGGCATATTCAAATTTGAACCTAATATAGGAGTAGTAAAGAGTTTTCAAAGTGCTATCATTTGCAAATTCTTTGGTTGCTCTAACAAGGAATCCTAGGTTTCTATATGCGTAATTAGTTATATTTACCACATGGGGCGAAAAGGTTAGTTTATTATCGAATTGTATCGATAATCGAAATCTTTAATTGTATCATTTTTTTTAAGCTTATTACACTGATCGAGTAAGTAAAATCGTAAGTTTTTCCCGTCTGCTATAGGTCATGACTTTGCACTTACCAATATTTATTTCAAGTCTATTCCTAGAACACCATTTCAGTATACTGAACAAATCCTGTTGAAGCAGTAGACAGTCATCCAAGGACTTTACATTAACAAATATTTTTAAGTCGTCTGAGAACAACAGCTTACGAGAATTCTGAATATAGTGTGGTAAGTTATTAATAAATAATAAAAACAGAAGAAGACCAAGATTAGACCCCTGAGGAACACCGGAACCGATACAAAAGCAATTGGTTTTATATTCTTTATATAGAACGGATTGTCTACGGTTACTTAAATAAGATTTGAAGAATTGGATCACAGAAGGACTAAAACTGAATGTGGAAAGCTTTTGAATTAATATATTATGGTCTACAGTATCGAATGCTTTTTTAAAATTCGTGTATACAACATCTACTTGTTCTTTATTGTCTAAGGCGGAAGCTATAAAATCTGTAATTATAGCCAGATTAGTTACAGTAGATTTTTTCTGTAAAAAGCCATATTGATATATTGATAGTATTGGCTTAACGTGCTGCATGACCTGATCATACGTGACACTTTCAAATACTTTAGCAACCGTTGACAATATGGCTATTGGACGATAGTTGTCAACTTTATGTTTATTGCCTGCTTTCGAAACTGTACATATAATTGATTCTTTCCACATATCCGGAAATACACTTGTTCTTATTGATAAATTAAACAACGTATATATCGGTTCTTTAAAAATATCACTACAACCCTTCACAATATAAGCTGGTATATTATCAGGCCCAACTGCCTTATTCGGTTTCAGTTTCTGTATGGTCTTTTGAATGCCACTTATACTTATTTCTAAACCGTGGAATAAGTTCTGACATTTCTTCTGCGAGTAGTCTTCATCAAGTATATTGTCAGTCGTTTTAGTTGAGGAAGATTTATTGTAAATAGATTGTAAATGCTGAGCGAAAGCAGTGGCTACCTCATCGTTGCCAGTCAGGTTCTGTCCCTCATATAGCATGGGTATTGGAGAAAGATGGCGTGATTTACTTTTGATATAGGACCAGAAGTGCTGTAGGTCTTGTGTTATATTATTTTCAGCATTAGAAATAAACGCATTAGGTGCTCTTTCAATTTCCCACTTCACTTCCTTACGTAGTCTGCAGTACTCGTTATAGTGATATTGATGATCGGTCGATCCCTTCCCCTTAAGCCATTTAACGCGATGACACCATTTCATTTTTATTTTCTCTATTATACTTTTTCTAATCCAGCAAGAAAAAGTTTTTGTCGTTGGCCTTTTCTTTGGAATACACTTTTGAAATATTGCATAAATTACTTTATAGAACTCATCAACTGCTTCATTCACATCCGTATGTTTTTTTTTTAACTTTTGCCAATCTACTTTAGCTATTTCAGTATAAAGATATACATAATTCCCTTTCTGAAAGTTGAACCCTAGTATATTTCTTTTGTTTCCGAGTTTAGGTGATCGAACGTGTGGAAAACATATACAGAGTGATGGATGTTAAGCATCCTCTTTAACTAATGGATGCAGTTTTCTAACTACTGTCACAATTGGAAGGTTACTGATTACTAAGTCTAACGTTCTCCCTACGCTATTTGTAACATTATTATGTGATTTCATGTCATGATATAACATAAAATGATAGTGACTCTGGCATTTATTTGTTGATTGAGCCAAATCAAAACTTTTGCTGGTAATGGAGGGGGGGGGGGTTATATCACCGACGAGAGGGGAAGAACTACCTATTGTGCAATTAATTTCAATAATATGAAAAAAAATACTCATACAATAAAATTAAGGATAGCAATCTCCATTCACTGAGAATATTTCCTATTTCAGCGAAAATAAATGACCAAGATGACGGCAGCAGACACTTCATCAGAATTGCATGCATAGCTACAACAAGAAATCGTTTTCTCTTTCTGCGTAAAATACTGAAATCGCCAAATATTTACCTGAACATACGAAAAGTCGTTGTTTTTTAAAAATATTTTAAAGAAACGACATGAAATAATAAATTCTGCGGAACTTTACTGGAATTCCTAACCATGTGTACATCTTTTTTTTACAGTGTAGGGAGTTAGCGCTATTGTCGTTACGCCACTTTCAAGTTAGGTTCTCAAAAAGACTATTACAGTTAATGTTTCCAACAATTAAGTTTAAACTATCTGAATTATTAAAAAAATTGACGCCCCTGAAAATCTGCTGCCGTAGGCAGCTGCCTACTCTGCCTATGCGTAAATTTGTCACGTGTACAGAATATGTCAAATACTTAGGAAATGTTATATAAATCACTTATGAGTTCTTACTTACTAGAAACAGTGTTAACAGCTGCAAAACAAGAAAATGAATTTTATGCCTTATTGGACAGTAACATTTTTTGTGACTTGCATACCTGGATCATAATACTCATTGTTAATATTTTAGTATTAAAAGAGGGATTGATTAAACATCTTAAGCACAATATACGTACCTCAGGAAAAGTTTTCAGTTCCAGTAAATTAGGATACTTTTGAAATGTTCAATTTAATAATAAACAGAAACTGTATATAAAATGTCCATATAGTCGTGAAATATTTGTCACTACTGTAACTGTGCAACAACTGTGCCGCAGTCTGCGGCTCGCAATAAACGTGTTTCTGCTGGAGCAAGAATTGTGTTTCCACAAGCGGCTGCCTAAAACTTTGGCCCCTGTGGTACATGAGCAACGTAATAATTAGCAGTCAGTTTTTCAAACTTAAGAGCCCTCCTCGCGGCCTGTCTCACTTTTAAACATTTTTCTCAATATTTCAAAAACTAAGAGCACTATCTAAAATGTTAGAACATAACACACTATGGCAGTGATCTTATCCATTCATGAGTGATACGGTTTCAAAGATCATGTCGTCATTATTTAAATGAAGTCTCAGTACTTATCAATCGATAAGATCCCGAGATCGCTGTCCATTGTATTTCATAGTAATTTGTGAGCACTAGTGCCCTATGTTCTAAAAATTTTGATAATAATCTTAGATTTCGAAATACTTTTATAAAATGTTTTTACAAAGTGGGTGTGGGCGCGGGGAGGGCTCTTAATTGCAGAAATAGCTATGTTGTTATATTATGTTCCTATGATTTAGACTGAGGGTCCTCGGAAACGAGAGAGAGAGAGAGAGAGAGAGAGAGAGCGCTCCATTACGGTTACACTAAGTTGCTTTGTCAGTATCAGGTTGTTCCTCGCCCCAAAATCCAATGGACGATTTTTTACCTAGTCCAAGTGCCTTTGAAGACACTCGGGTTATTAATCATCAATATTTTATCATGATCATGACTTATTTATATAGACAAACTCTCGAGTTCTCTGTCTCTCTGTAATGATTGATTATTTGTTTGCTTGCTTGTTTGCTTGCTTGTTTGCTTGTTTTCGGATATCAAAGCGATCTTCCTCCCTCAAGAAAAAGTATGAGAAAGTGTCTCAATTTGATTTAACTTTCCTGAAAATAATTAGCTCCATTCGATTTTCAACTTCGTCATCTATTATGTAATTTCTTAACCTTTACTGCGACCGAAATAGTGGTGGTATTAGGAAGCGAGATTGCAACATACTCCAGGATAACATTTTTATTTTTTAAGTTGATAGCCCCGTAAATCCAGAAGACCGCTATATCTTGATGTCGTTGAACTTTAACATCACCCCCCAACAACATGGTGTAAGTCATGAAGGATCTTCTTTTTTTTTAGTTTCGGACATCAATGTGGATAAACACAGACACACATAATTGTATAAATATGTAAGGATATTTATAAATT
Source organism: Lepisma saccharinum (assembly GCA_022664845.1). Lineage (NCBI taxonomy): Eukaryota > Metazoa > Arthropoda > Insecta > Zygentoma > Lepismatidae > Lepisma > Lepisma saccharinum. The sequence continues at coordinate 107,746 of JAGDQP010000998.1, read as the reverse complement.
GGTATCTCCGTTAATGTAGAAGGGGTTCCACCATTATCTTGGTGACTTTGAGCCTCATCTCATTACTTCCAACAATATTGAATATCATTGTCCTGAAGGGTTTGGGTTATTAGTTTCCGATATCGTTGTGGTCACAAAACACAAAGAAAGAAAGAAAGAAAGAAAGAAAGAAAGAAAGAGAGAGAGAGAGAGAGAGAGAGAGAGAGAGTACTCATATAGGCATAAAATATTCAACGCTAAACTTTTCCGTCGGACTGACATTTTATGAGAAAACTCGTGAAATAATATTCAAATGAGAGAAGTTTAGTGTTATTTAAAAATAATTTCGAAGAATTTATCGTATAATACTGATGTTTCAACATAGTAGAAATACAGGCTGCTTCTAGTACACATAAAAGAGACAATATGACAGGAATGTTTGATCGACTAACACGTGTAAGTAATTTTCATTTCAACATTCTCTTGTTTAATTAATAATTCAAAAAAACTACCTATGTTTCTTATATTTTCTTCTGAAGTGTTTTCCACTAAGTTTTTTTTACTGTACCATTTTTGTTGTAAAGTTACATCACAACACAATGGTCGTGTGGTTGTCAATTTATAAAGCTCATTAAAATATCTACTTCAACTTTCTGCAACATCGAAGTTCATCCGGAAATTAGCATTACCCAAACCTTTTTAAATATCAGAAATATTTGAGGCCAGAAAAAAATACATTGCTAACTGAACCATTTATTATGATACATTATGACGTATATTTCAAAGCAAATTCACGTGCATTATGTAGGAATAGGAAACAAAACATTTTAAATTATTATTTATTCTAAGATTTGTTGTAATTGGTTCATTGCGTTGCACCTTAAAAGTAAACATTAACAAATCCCTCCGTAGTTGCTACCAGCATTACCTCTGCGTTCTTTCAATATGTGAAGATTTTTTTAATTATTGAATTTTGCTATCTCGATGCTAATAATAGAATTTTTCTCTATTTTTTTCTAAAAAAGAAAACCTGATGTTGCTGAGGGCAGAAAGTGTTAAGAGATAGATATATTTGGTTTTATTTCTTATTGGCATACATATAAGATACGGTAAATCTTATATTTGGAAACATAAATTAGGATAAAAATCAAATAATAAAATATAAATCTTACATTTGCACTACTGAGAGTCGTATGTGAGTAGGTTTACTAAAAAAACAAAAACAATATATGTCACACAAGAGAAACATTTTTATGTAAAATGAAAAGAAGTATATACTAAAAAGTATTTTAAACAGTAACCATACGAAACAGGTTCCTTACTGTCATACACGGCCATATTGTTGCGATATAGTTTGTTTTCATACCTAGCAAATACATGGCATAAAATGCTGGAATAATACCATAAACGAAAATTATATAATCAGAAGGTTTTTATAGTTTATATTTGCATCATTCGAGAATCAATATAAGTGTTTTCACACATTCTCGATATTAGCCAATTCAGCAGGATTCCTATAAGGGCTGCAAATGAGATAGCATTTGTAGATTTTTAAAATGCACGCATAAAATGAAACAAAACATTAAAGTACATGTTCGAATGTCCGTGTAATATTTCCTGCATAGCGTTATCCACTATTCCAGAGAGCAATACGTTTTTTTCACAGACTTCTAGATAGCAGATATGAGAATGAAAATTAAATTTGACACTTTCCTGTGTATTCTAAACCGGCTGGTGCTGCACTAATACCTTTAAAATTTTCGAAAGAGGAAGCAACAAATCAGTCATTAACATATCGTATTTTAAGGTACAATGGTTTTAGAAGGAAGGGGGGGTATTTTAAACAAATTACTTCTAGAATAATCTGTAAGCAGAAGCTTGCGTAATTATTTGGTTTATTATAAAATACAAGCTGCTACAGCAATAAGATTTTATTTGTATTCACTTATAAGAAAGAATTTTTATTCAGTGAAAAATAAATTTCCTCATATTTATTGTTTTCATCGCTTAAGGAAGAATACAATTTCAAATTGTTGCAGATGTAATTACTCTGTGTATTTAACTATTTATTATAATTAAACCGATGCTATCGCATTGTAAATTTAGCCACCGACAAGAGCTAGAAAAACTTATGAATTTTTGAAAGTTTCACACGTTTATATTTATTTCTTTGTGAAATGAACCCCTTAATTTTAAAGACAAATAAAATTATACCAAAATAAGCTCGTATTGATGACAAGATTTATAATTTGAATTTAAAACTAAAAGAAAATATGAAAACACTAGTAAGTAAAAAATATAAAAGAAGCACTTCGCCTTAAAAGTAATGTATCAAACATTGACAAATGATTCAAATAGCTACAAGATCAAAGACTTTCACAGATTCATTATTTTTTGTAACAGGAAATTAACTGGTTTTCCGTAAATGGAGAGCCAATTTAAGGTAAGAATTCATACTTTACTTTACTTATTTCCAATAAATGATATTTTCACATTTGGAGAAAAAATAGATCTCCTATATTAGAGATTTGAAAACTTTTTCAAGCGTTGTATAATATCTTTACTCGTGTAAATAATATCTTGGTAGATATTGATCGTTATTCCCTTTTGTTTCTTGTCATTATATATGGTATAACTAAGTTTTAAAAGTGGGCTTACTTACATGAACACTTTGTAAATTGCAAAAGACGTATTCCGTCGCTTACCGTGTCTTCGTTTTTAAAAATCCCAATTTGAAAAAAAAAAATCTAAATTTTATTTTACTTACGAAAATTTATTTCTGGCAACTTTACAAGGGCCAAATTCTCTACGTTTACACTTGTTTGTAGATGGTCGAAAAGTTTGGTAACACTACTGTATCATCAGTAAACGATATCGATATTTTTACACGTTTTTTTTTTAAGAAAAAGAGAATCGTCTGCACGAAGGCATGAATTGATTTGACCTATCAGAACATTTGTATCTTAAAAAATTATGTCTATATATTTCGCTAGAATTGTAATTATTCCGACAAGTGTGTAATTTTAAATCAGTATTTTAAGAAGTGCTGTTCTCTGAAATATTTTGTATGTTGTGCTTGCATGAGCAGTTCCAACAAGAGTATGAAAAAATGTTTTGATTTGTAAAAGCAATTTGCATGTAAATGAAGTTAGAAGTTTCAGCTGATGAAGAAATGAGAAAGACAGCGATGTACATGTGTGATTTTGATTTAAGAGTGTAAAGATAGTTTTAACTTAAGCTGGCTTATTGTATCTCAGTCTTTGTGAACAATTATTTCTGAAACGTGACCAGACACAAGGGGGTTTCGATTGTAAAACACTTCACCTTGAAGGCGTTGAATATTGTATCTTTTAGATTCGGACACTGATGGGAAAGGATATAGTGAAGTGAGAACACTTTTATAGGGCTTTACATTGAAGATATAATCCAGGATGTGATCAGGGGGGGCTACACCATATTTGTGTCATTTTATCCAGTGTAAACCTGGACGTCAAGGGTATATATATATATATATATATATATATAAATAAAAAGAATATTTTTATGCAATCATACCACCTTCCTCAATTGTATTAAACTTTGTTTATGTCCCCTTTCTTATTGATTAAACACATTTTGTGCTATACTATTTTCTTTTTGGTTCTAACTTGTATTTTTGCAAGTAACGAAATACCTTCGCTGAATATGTGCAGTGATATCATCATTAGAGTGCTTAAATTTTACAGAGAAATCAAGTAGATATTAAGAGCAAGAAACAGAAACTTGTAAGAAAATCAACAAAACACCGACAGTGAGGAATATAGACGAAATGTACAAGGTAGATATAAGATATTATAAGTTGAGGTATTAAGAGGATGAACTAGAGCGCTCAGTTCTGGTGCGTGATGTCCTTGGTTCGATCCCGGCTAGTGCCCTGTGGGCTTTGTGATGGATAAATACCGTGTGTGTGGGTTTTCTCGAAATTCTCCCGTTTCCTCCCACTTTATTTATTCCAACAATTCTTCTATCATCAGAAGCCTTAACAGTAAATTCAATATAGGACTAACTTAATATTGAATCGCGGACCACGTCTTGCTTACAATTGGCTGAGCATAATCCACACCCGAATGTCCTAAAATAAGGCAAGAAGTAGGATTATTCAACATGAATGTATGGATATTGTTTGTCCAAGAGTAATAATTACTAGGTATAATTCGACGTTTATGTCGTAGAAAGTATCATTATATTTATTATTGAAATGAAATTTTACGAATTTTATGTAACAACTATAATATATTTTACATATGCTAAATTTCATGCACTATCACATTTTAATTTCTAAAAAAATGTAGAACCAGAAAAAAGAAGTATATTGACATGCTCCTAAGACTAAGTATAATTACCGCAATAAAATTATTAATATAAAACGAATAAAAGATTGTCGATATTCGATGGCAATCTTGATTCAAATGCTAAGTAAAGGTATTAGTTTTCAATGGTAAAAATTTCTAACATTATAGTAGTTTTAATTTATACATAAAAATTGCTTCAAAAATTTAATTTTAACTTAGTTTTCTTATTAATGTACCTCCTCTTTGGGAATATTGTGTGAAAGAGATTAAAAAGGAACATATCTATTTTTTAAAATTAAGACTCATATATAAGACCTGCTTTCGTTAATCACAATATATTTCAGTTGCCCGAATTATATGAAACATTAGAAACACACAATTAAAGTAGCACGTTGGTATTTGAAGTTATCTCTCATTTACGTAGTAACACTAACCACTCTTAGTCAAGAGGCAAAGTAATTTTTGGTTAAAAATTTGTAAAGGAGTATACAATTTTTGAAACATATCAAAGTTAGATAGCCATTGTGCTGTCATTGTAATGAAGCATTTATCTAAAGACTACGATTACTTGAAGTGAAATAGAATGGAATACTTCTAACTGTTCATGACACATTGAAGGGCATAAAGTAATTTGAATGAGTGATGATTATAATTTTTGTTGTGTTGTTTTCCCCGAGATGTGAAGGGAAATTAGACATGCAGTGAATTTAGTGTGAAGTGAACTGTAAATATGATATGTGAATGATTTAAGCAAGATTGTGAGTGTCTAGACATCTTCAAAGGAAGAATAAATATGATATTTAATTACCTCTAAAAGAAAGGAAAGTGTTATTTCTTTCAGCAACGCTTGGTATGAAAGTGAATTATGTGAATTTTGTATTGTCTGGTAATAAACAACATGTGAGAGAGAATGGACAATTTATTAGTATTTTCTTCATACCTAGAATTAAATTACCCAAATTACTGTAATATGTTTTGACAATGTGGAAATTACAAATTTATCTTATTATCTTAAAAAATTACACAAATGCAAAATCTTATTGAAGAAAAAATAGATAAAAGTCAGTAACTGCTGTCCAAACCAAGGCGTTAGGTATTGTCTGTTGATATTTGAGGAGATATGAGGTATACGATCCGGGTTAAGTGAGAATTGTGTAAGCTATGACACCTCTGTAGTAAATTCGTTATGAATTAACACTGCATATATCTTGAGCACAACAAGCTTGGTTGTTAATTTCCAGAATGACCGCAAACTGTGTACAACACTAGTTCTGACAAAGAACTAGCTCAGATACACATTGATTTATAATTATTTAACGGTAAAACATTTCCTTTGAAAATATACACAACACGTACGGAAGTTCAAGCAATCAACTTCTGTCGTAAATGCAAAAAAAAATAATAAGTTTCTATCAATACATGAATTCACCTGACAAGTCCGTTAGTAACGTATTCACTTCTCCTTCACTCGTAACACGTCAGTATAATTCCTTCCTATCTTTCCGAGACCTACGCAATCCCTCCTACCGCGCAAACTCTCCCGGATTTGCCGTATGCAATTGTCATGAAATAGTTCTTATGTAACTTCTATACACGGTTGATATTGACTGAATTTTCCCCATTTATTATTACAAGCCACTCTTATGAGCATAAGTTAAAGATTTTTAATTTTTTTTTTTCTGTTGTGTGTTGCTCGAAGCTTCCAGACCTTTCTGTGGATACTTTAAATTCTATTGGCCCTCAGCAAGCTCCGTGAATCTGAAATTCAAAATCGGTGACGTTTTAGCTGAGGTATTCTTTCGCTCAGAAGCTAACGTCCTTCTACCACCATATGATTTCCTCTAAATCCCAAACATCTGGAAAGGACCTCTGTGGTTTCTACCCAAACGTTGCCACTTCCTTCTTTACTTTTTTTTTCTTCCTTTCCCTTTTTTCTTCCTTCCTTTTTCTCTCTGGAGTCGCTCAAGTTCGTAAGCATTCAAAGGAAGAAGGGGTTCATTACGTTCGTTAACTAATGATTCATTTAATTCTTAACGAAGATTAGTTAAACTCGCCATTTGCGTTGTATTATCATGTGTTTATTAAATTTTAAGAACGCTTGATTTCTGCAATGTGTAAGTATGAAAACGACTACGGATAAACATGTTATTTTTCTAACATTAAAAGAACGTAAACTATTCAGCTTATTGAACAGTATGCAATTATTTTCTTCCTAAGAAATAAAGCATGATATCGAACAACATATTTCTTCTTAAAAGCACGTAGGAAATAGAGCAATTAACTCTCAAGAGAAACTCAGTGTTTATTTTAAACAAAAGGAAATGACTTCTGAATAATCAAGGCTTACATACATCATTCATTCCTAAGTCACACAAGCCAAATACCGGGACGGTACCTTCAACTTAAGCCCGACACCTCCCCTCCTCTATCCTGGCCTGAGACCTAGATGCCTAATGGCCATAAATGAACTTCATCATCATGATCACGTTACTTAAAAACTTCTTTATATTTGGTGTATAAAAATCAGTATAAAAACCCTTTCGGGATAAAGGGAAGAGTGACGCATTAATTCTACTTACAAAAGAAGTGATATACATTTTGCGAGTGAGTTACTTTGTGTCACTATGGCGGAAGTGTTTCCTTTGTAATAAAATTAAGAGACTTAGCATCCTCCGTCCCGCCATAGTGATACAAAGAAAGTCACTCGCAAAACGGATATCACTTCTTTTGTGAGTAGAATTATTGCGTCACTCTTTCCTTTACCCCGAAGGATATAACTTATTTTATAAGGCTGCATATTAAAAAGAAGTGTATAAAAGTGTGATTTGGGACCATGGTAGGCTCAGTATCTCGAAAAGGTAACTCCTATAAAAAAATAAGCATACATTTGCCTCCACGAGGCCCGCAATTGACCCCCAAACCCCCTGGTACAAACCATTTTTTTTGCTAAAACAAAAAGACAGACAGAATGATAGAGGCCCTTTCCTGTCATTTGTGAAAATTCTGTGATTGGGCTAAAAAATCATTACCTTTGAACCGCTTCACCGATTTTGATTAACGATACACCGTTTGAAAAGTATTGAAGCGTAGATTACGTTCTGCAAATTTCTTCCTCCTATATTGTCTGGGATCAGTGCTATCATCAGAAATGTGAAATCTTGTATTTCTCTCGAACCACATAGGGGTCCCGCCGCCAACAAACTCGTTTGTGAGCTAGCGTCACTCGAAGAATTTCCGTTCTTCATGATATTATCATCCACGACAAGAGGTTTAGGGCATGCAGTATTTGTAAAATATGTATGTATATTCTATTATACTATAGAGTTTTCGCTCTTAACTGTGGTTTTCCGTTTCAGATATCTGAAAGAGAAGGAGCTGGAATATAATACCCGCGGATAAGGAAGAGTGTCTGTAGTAGTTCTTCGAACAACGGGACTTCGACCTCGACCTCGCGATCTCACTTTGACCTCGACCTTACTTAACTTCGACCTCGCGACGGGACTTCAGTAGACTGGTTTTCATTTTCATGTTGCTGGGTTTTGCATGCTGGGAAAGTATCTACTGACATGCTTAATCTATGACCGAACACGCAGTGGGTACCTAACCGAACAAAGGACCCTCATCACTTTTGACAGGGTATTAATCACGGTTGACAGGTCGTTAAGCGGATGACATGATCAAAGACCAATCCGCCCAAGTGGTGGGAGTAAGCGTTTGTGTGATGATGTGTGTGACTTGCGCGACTACTGTGCGCATCGAAGTACGTTTGCGAATGTCTGATCGGGTGGTTTAAGTGTGTTGGTGAAAGAGTTTGAATAGCAGTAGTCATGGCTGCAACGAACGGAGACAAAGCTATTACGTCAGGTGCCAGTACTACTTTGACCGACATTCAGTCTCCAGCACTGTGTAAGTGTTCCTCATGGTGGGTGGACGAGCCATGTATTGTAAGTTACATGTATTCACCAGTGGGAAGCGGGTCTCTGTCTGTTATGTATAGGTTGCTACAAAAATCAATCTAGCCAGCGGGACCTTGTATGTATGGGTTTCCGTGGTGGTTACTTATTTCCGGATGCATCCGCAGAGGTGATATACGTATTATATTCAGCCCGTACAAAAGTACTTTTACGGGACGGAAAAACTGTCAACACATTGTTTAACATGTATGTGGAAAAACATCCGGACGGTGGTGACCTGAATGAAAAATTATACTGGGTGTGCAGCGTCTCTTGAAAACCCGAATGGGTGACCGTGTGGACTTCTTCCTTCCAAAGGATATTAATGCATTCTTCAAGTCCAAGTGAGACCTGTACTTGCATGCACAACTTTTTGGAAACCGAATACAGTAATTAGTAGATGAATAAGGTAAAAATCATATAGACCCTATTATAGTTATAAAAATAAGCCCCCCGGAAACTACCTGGTATATTCCCATTTGAGAATTACCTAGTAATAGCCCAACTCAAGCGCCCGCTCCACTAATAATTAAGGCTCCCATCCTAAGAGGCAACGGCAGTATCACTACAGATGGACAAGAAAATAATAACCAACTTATAATTCTCCCCCCAAAAATGGAACATCTCGTAACATCTAACATTCGTCAAATTATAGTTCATCAGAAATTTGTGGAAAAATTGAATCTTCCGCAAATTGAACATAATTGTAATCTGTTGGAACTGCCAACTTACCCAGAAGATGCAATATGGACAGCAATAAGAAGTTCAGCGTCCAAAATTAAACAGGACAACAAAAAAGAACACCTTTTTGGACGGATAGCCTTAATAAATTAAAACGAAGAATGAAGGCGAGCAGGAAGAGCTACAGAGTGGCAGGGATCACATTTTGAGAGCTATAAGACTGCAGAAATATAGAAGCATAAAACAACAACAAGGAGCTGAGAGAGACAAAGAAGAAAACCTGGAAGAAATTTGTAGAAGAGAATCTAAGCTTAGACATATGGGGTATGTCGTACAAAATTATAATGAGAAAAGTCAAAACCAAAGGATATTTAGACACACTTAAAGATGACCAAGACAACTTTACTACTAATTGAAAAAAATACAATAGAATTGCTCTATCAAAAACTATTTCCTGATGACTATATTGAGGACGAAAACGATGACAACGAGAAATGAAGCAAAAAAAAAAAAAAAACATCCAGACTATCGTTATTTCCAATAGCTGGTATACCTCGTTCCCATAAGGTAAGACAGTAGATTTAATGTCTTATCCAAATCCTCTATAAAATTTATCTTCTTGATTTTATGTGCATAAAGCCACATCTATAGGTTTACCTGTTGATCGAAAGATATATTTTCAGGAAATCATTATGTTGGACTTCTATCTCTTCTTGCTTCATTTCTTCTAACTCAAATACATTATGGGATAATGCCACTATCTGCGCGAATCCTCTGGGAAATGAGCTAAGTTCGGGGTTAATAAAATGAATAACAATCTGATTGCTAACCTCTAGGTCAATATGTCCCAGCTTCATCGTCAAGTAATTATTTGTTGATTTCGCATAACTGTTGGTTAACAAATTGTTGATAAATACATTTTCTTCATTTTTGTTAAATTCCATTAGTCTAACCAGATTCCTTTTAATTTTCCATGGCGGGAGCTTTTTCTTTGTTTATTATCCTGGTCCTCGGCCTGATTTGGACTAAGATTAATAGTCAAACCTATGAATCGTCCTTTGGAGGCTTAATTTATATTGGGGACATTCATTTTGTTTAGCCCCACATTTCTTACCCCTCGAAAAGCAAGGCACACAGACCTTCTTTTCTTTCTCTTTGCAGTCGTTTTCCTTGTGGCTTTTGTCGCCACAATTTCCACATCTGAATCGTTTTTGCAATGATTTGCTATATGCCCGTAGTCAAAACATTTTAGGCAAGTTGTGACCACCAGGTAATCTTTAATGTTGGTCACCTCCTACCCTATATAAATTTTCGAATTCTGTATTAATATTTGCCTAACATGTCTAGGTACCTCAATCACAAGATGATATCGATCCTGTCCTCTAGGGCCCGTTTTGAATCGTGGTTTTATTAATTGGCGTTGTTCATGAGTGATATCTTGTAGGTTTCTAACCAGCAATTCTTCCCCCACTTCTGCTTCCTTCATCTCCGTCGGAATGCTGTAGATTATCATCATACTTTTCGCTTTTATTCGTCATATCGAAATTCTGTTTCATGTTTCGATGATTCAAGAGTTTTTCCTCATCCAAAGTAGTTGCCATCTGTAGTAGAATCGCAGTTTTTGTTTGGATCATTTGGAAATTGATTTTGTCTTGTCTCTGTAAAGACTTAGTTATTCTCATTCTTGTATCTTTCAGCGATTCTCCTTGTTTTGGTTTGATCATTATCGTGGGTATGGTGTTTCTTTGGTAGACTCTATCAGCTTGGTTTTCTCCGGAATTTTAATATTATTATATTTTAACATTTCTGCAAAAGTAACCATTGGTGTCTGAGTCTCCCTTGCCGCTCTTAGATTATCGTTTTCCATATATAACTTGCGTATCTCCTCTTCTTGCAGAGTCAACTTTTCTTCCGTTTCGATTCTTCTTCTTTCAGTTTGCTCAATTGTGACTTCCAACTCCTTTATTTTTACAGAGCCATGTATTGCTTCTTCCTTCAGCTCATTAATTGTCCGCTCATATTTATCCACTTCCCGTTCCCTTTCCTCAACTTTTGTTTGCCATATTACTAATTTAGTTTCAAATTCTTTCAACCTGTTGTTTTCTCTTTCCAATTTCTCTTTGGTTTTCTCTTACTCCTCTAATCTTCCTTCCAGATATGCATTTCTTATTTTAAGCTCTTCATTTTCCTTTTCCTGTTTGTATCTTTTGACTCTTTCTTCTTCTTCCGGCGTTCTCATTATTTTTCTGGATGCTCCTTCATCTAGCTCAGGCGGGAAATCCATCTTATCTCCTTCTGGACCCACGAGTCCTTTACTTACTGATCTCAATGATTTGGGAGTTTTTTGTTGTAGCTTCTCCCACTCAGCATATATTTCATCGACGTGCTTTTGTCTTAAATCTCTTTCTTCTCTGGACGATCTGGGTGTGCTGGTGTTTATCAGCTTCTTTTTTATTTTATCTTGCCATCTTAACGTAAACGGGTTATTAGATAATTGTTTTCTGACTTAAATTCTTTTTTCGAATTTCACTAGTCCTTCTCTGGTAAAGTCCAAAAGATCGAATTCTTTCGCCATAGTTCACCTTACTACACTTAAGGTAAGTTTATAATAATTAAATGGAGAAACCAAAAGGCCACCCCGGTACCTCAGATCCGGTAGCAAACACCCCGAGAGGCCGTGTAAAAAAAAATCGGCGGGGCATCAATGACCCCTGGAGAACCACCCCCAAAATGCTCGCGGTTAAATTCTGGACCGCAAACACCTCAAGAAGGAGATGGGGCACCTACCCCCCGGGTGAGGTCAACGACCTACCAAAATATCATAACCCCCCCCCCATCTCAGACGCACGGCACCGGAGACACGGACCCTAGCCCTACATAATCTTGTAGTACGTATCCACAGAAGAACTTAGAGTCCCTCGGCAATGATGGTGTCAGGACTCAGACAAGATCTCGCCTAACAACAGTCACCTTCGATTCATCTTCAGTTCAGTTCACAGGAAGTCGTCGGTCAAGAAAGCTCGGATGATGTGGCCTTCTTGATGACAACGTATTCTCGGTTATTATAGTCCCATAAGGTTAACATGCAAACTTTCGATCGTCAATATCTCGCCCAAAACAAATCGCACATGTTCAAAAGTTTCACAAAATGTTTCTTTGATAATTAGGAATATAATAGAGTACTTACAACTTAGGTTCACTGCGTTTCTCCCTCCGAAAAACCACACTTTTAGGGAGCGATTTTCACACGCCTCTCCTCAGTAGCAAAGCACTAACTCAAGTTCCACTGCTAATATTTTATTCGTATGGTGTTATCCTGGAATGTAAAGGAAGATCTTTCAGTCATAATGTATTTGCTAAAATTTAAACGCCCAACCAAACTTCGCCAACAAAAAAGTTATTTTTTGTTGCAATGTTATGTTGAAATAGATTCCACTCTGTCCGGAGGCCATTTAACAATACATATGGTCACAACACTAATAAAATAACGTCAATTTCAAACAATATTTAAATAGTTGTTGTGTAACTATATAGTATTGTCAGAATGATTCCCGCTTAGTTAATTCAACTATACAGTGTTGCATAATTAACTATAATCCTACAAAATACTGTTAATTTAAGTAGAAACAAGAATTTGACCATACAATATTCTTAACAATATTGTAATTCTGATAATACACCTAACCATATGTATTGTCATAATGACAATATACGATTAACAATACTTGTATTTGCAACCGATAGTATTGCTGTTCCAAAATTAACTATGAAAAATCACGTTATATTGTTACTTTAACCATATTTTTTTTTCGCGTGAACGTCGGCATTTTCTGAGGTTAGGCTGGGCCTACGGGCGAGTTTTGGGTGGGCTTATCCCTATATGCCGACCCCAAGGTGACCCGAAAGATAGTCCAACGACACCGACTGTGGCCCGGAAAATGGCCCGATGACCAAATGCCACTTATGTATCGCACCGATCTTTCCCTGACTACTAGTTAGTCGGTCCGCGGTCTAAGTCAGTATTTGCCTTGCTTGATAGGCATGGGGGGTTTGTCTATCGTGTTGGAAAATGACAGCCAAAGCCAGTTTTCTATCTACAACCTGAGAACTAATTAAGATATATCAACAAATATTATTTTCAAATTATCGGCTTATCCTATAAGTAATGTCGTTTATTTGCACCTTCAGGAAAAGAACAATAACTTAGTTGGAACACTACAGTACCTTTAGTCTGCAAATAGTCTCCATCGGACTCCACAACACTCTACCACCTGTCAGCCACTTGTTGAATCTCCCGCTGAAAAACACTGTTCGTCGTACATCATCCTCATTTTTCAGGTTGCTGGTTCCCGGAAAGGTGGTATTGCAGGCTGCGAAGTAGTCTGTTGGTCCAATATCTAATGGAAATGTCGCGTGGGGAAGTTTCTGCCAGCCACATTCCTGGATGAGCACACCCTTGTGAATAATCAGAGCAGAACGTTTCTCCGATAATGCAGTCCATAGGCGTTCAAGCTGCTGACAGTAGACTTCTGCATTACTGGTTACGCTGCAAGAGCTCAAAATGGATTATCCACCGGATTTCCCACCAAACTCATCATCATTTTGTAGGTGTGGAGATTCTGTTTTGGCACAGTTGCTGCAATCCCCTGTTATGAAATGCTTCACAACTGAAGGAGTCACGTGCATTTTTTTATTCAGATAAGGCTCCTCAAAAAGTGATTAAATGATTCTGCGCAAAGTGAATGAAATATGTATGAAGGGAAATGTACATACTCATATTTCAAGCGTAACCGGAATCTAGACAGAAGAGATGCAAAAATATTGGAGCCCCGATATCCTCTATTTCTGTGTTGCGTAAGTTCGCTGCGATTGGCGAAGATTTCGTAAATGTCTCGCGGGCGGAAAGTTGTGTTTCTCGCGTTTCTTAACGGGGTCTTCTACTTCTCTCAGAGCTAGAAAGTTTACTGTTGTTGCTTATGGACAGAAAATTGATACCGAATATCTTCATTTTCTAAGGAACTGGATATCTTTAATAGAAAATAAAAGTTTTGGAGCATTCTTCAGAAGTTTATGAACGGGTTGAAATACTTAGAACGTACATTTGTTTAATAGATTTTCAGAAATAAATTATTAAAAAATAAATAAAATTATTTTGTTTTCTCTAATTTACAATATGACTAACTTTGCAACCAATTACGCTAGAAAGATCAACTTTTTTTTGTTTTATTCCTTGTGAAGAAACGATTCTAATAATTTTAATTGCAAACATATCCGATACACCAATAAAAAGTAGTCTTTTTATATAGCTATTCTAGTCCACCTCTAAAAGGTTTGATGAGGTTAAGCCACGCCCCACTCTAGGCCTGGCAGTGAAAGGGGTGGGAAGTTGGAGAAGCGAATGTCTGAATAAGTATATGTGTACCGCTTGAATGAAACAGGTTCTCGACCGGTTTCCTGCGAAAAATGGCTAATTCTGTAGAGTTTGTGTTCTTCCTCAATGGTTCTACACTAAGAGGGTGGAGGTGAGTGGAGGAAGATTGCCTCCCCCCGCCTCTGCTTCCCCATAGAAGTTATTATTCTAGTATAATGCAATATATTATTTCGACTTTTGGAATTCGAAGACATAATTTAGAATGTTTGTCTATCTCCCTATCAGCTGGCTATCAGAAGTAATTTAGATCAAACATTTTCTCTGCATAATTGTCTTGCAGGGAAGGAGTAGTTAAAACACTTCCTCGGAAGAGAAACAAACAAACAAATAAAAAATCATTAGCTAGAGTGAAAGCTTTTACTCACTTAAAAATAGTATTTTACATCCACTGAAATCAAAGGTAGAATGTAACCTAACAATTCCTAGCCTAATAACGTAAAATATTAAGTAATGGTTTTATTATAAACAAAACCAAAACGCCCCCGTATAAATTGGAATTATAACGTATTTAAAAAAAAAACTCAAAGTGATAGGAACAAATGGAGATTACTAAGCGAATGCCGTGGCCTGCCAGTTTTAGTCAGTCATAGATTTTCCCACCAGTGTCCATTACTAATCCAACGGTGTATGGCTTATCTCTGTCGAACTTGTGGCTACTGAGATCTAGTAGAGTCACAAATGGAGAATACTAAGCGATTCAAAAGGACCTGCTAGTTTTTGAGTCACATCCATAGTTTTCCTTACCATTGTAGACCATGACTAATCCAGCTGTGTATAAATCATCTCTGTCGGACTTATAGTTACTAAAATCTAGGTGTGGCACAAATGGAGAATACAAAGCGACTGGAAAGGACCTGCCAGTTTTAGGGTCAAAGTTATATGTTATTCCAGGGTTTCAGGCCGTGTGATATACAATAGTACTTCTGTTTACATGCCTCCTATTCACAGTTTTTCCAAGAATAAAAAGGCAGAACTTCTCTATAGGTTCATCTGCTTCGACTACAACCGCTATTAGGTACATGAGTATTGATAAACACAGACACTGATGTTTGTTAGTGAGAGTAAAAGTAACGTTAGGACATTTTTTTCGAGTCGGCGCTCAGTAGCTGCTCGAGTCGGTACTCAGAACTGCTCGAGTCGAGTCGAGTCGGAGCCCACTATATACTCGAGTCGAGCGGAGTCGGCGCTCACTATGTGCTCGAGTCGAGCCGAGTCGGCGCTCACTATGTGCTCGAGTCGAGCCGAGTCGATGCTCAGAGAGACTTACACTGTGACTCGGTTACAGTGAGTCGAGCTCGAGCGACGACTCAACTCGAGCGTTAGACTCGCCGCTCGAGCCGAGCGGATTGACATAACAGTCAGAAAAGGAGTCAGTGGACGATGTCATAGTAATGTAAAGTTATCTTACCTCATAATTTATACACAGCTATCTCGGTTTTCTACTTGTTCAGTTATTAGAGAAAACTTAGAACAACAAATTATGTTGCCAAGAAGATCAATAAACTAACTTCACATCGACTATCATGCTTTCTACTATCATTGTTTCTAAAGTTAGTAGGATAGAAAAAACAAATAGTGAAACTAAATTAACATAAAAAAGTAATAAAAACTTTTAAAGACATTCTTTTCTTAATC